>JASANZ010002044.1:0-38690 GCA_030849805.1 Sergeia podlipaevii | reverse complement strand
CTCTCTCTCTCTCTCTCTCGACCAAAGACGCATGCAACAACAACCCCTCCCCTCCCCCCACTATATGAAGAAAAATGAAGGGATAGCCAGCAACTAGCTTTGGCATTTTTTCTTTCTTTCCTTCTTTCCTTCTTTCCTCGAAGACCGTTAATGTGCTTTGCGGCTTTCAGTAGTCAGAAAAACAAAACAACAAAAAAAAGAAACATTAAAAGCGCTGCAGTGCAACTTGATTAGCATCTTCCAATTGGCACCCACCGAAAGCAACTAAAATTATCCTTGCAAATGTAGAAGTGTTGCCAATTTTTCTTTAAACATTTCAAAAGAAAATATTTCTGTGTATCTTTCCTATCTTTTACCCCTTCGCACACTCACATTCCCTTCCGCCTGTCCTTTTTCTTTCTCTTTCTTTCCTTCCTTCTCTTTCTCTCTTTCTCCTTACTGCTCCGGAGGCTGAGTCTCGTTCATGAGAGAGAGCAAGATGGGAAGAGGAACACCAACATGCTGTTGCAGGTACTGGATGCGCTCCATCTGCTCCGATGTTCCGTTCGAGGATTCGCACAGCTTACGAAAGAGATCCTCAAAGCGCTGGGTGCGTTCCTCACCAGTGACGCCGTCATCGAGCGTGGCGTTGGTGTTGAAGAGGTTCAGCTCTTCGCGCTCCTGGGCGGTAGGCTCAGTGATCGCAACGAGGGTGTCGTAGCGGCGCTCCAGCACCTTCCTGACGGTGGTGTTACCCTTCTTAGCCATCATTTCATACACCTTGCGGAAGTTGTTGTTTTGAGGAGCGCTAAAAGGTCCAGGGACCACCGTCATGTGCGGCTCAGCAGCGTAGTCCTGGCCATTGGTGAACTTAACAATAACGCAGGAAATGTTATCGCGGCTGCCACGCTCAATAGCGGCCTCGCACACCCTACCAGCAATCTCAGCCAAGTCGTCACACTTCGTCATCTCTTCCTTGATGAATGTGATTACCTCCTCGTTGTTGAAGTTGCCTTCAAAGACGCCATCGCAGCACAGAATAGCAAAGTCAGATGAGTTGAAGGTAAGCTCGGTGTGGGTGACGTCGGCAAGAGCAATTACCTTCTGCTCCAGCTGGCCGCCATCATTCATCTTGTAGTCGCGATCGCCAAAGGCACGGCTGACGGCTAGGCTACCATCGACACGGTTGCCCTCAACGCGGCCCCCCATCTCCTCGATGCGGTTGCGCTCCCCAACGTTGTCAGGCTTGTGGTCCTCCGTCATGGGCACACAGGCGCCATCACGGCACACAATCACACGAGAGTCACCTACATTGCCAACCTGCAAGTGCACCTTGTCGCCATCCTTGCGAGCCACGAAGAACGTGCCGGTGCTGCCACCGTCGCGATTCTGGTCCATCCAGTCTTGATCAATCTTCAAGGTAATCTCTTTCATGCGGTCATCCGACATCGTGGGGATGGCATCCTTGTTCGCATCCAGAGCGGCGCGCCACGCCTCCTCGAGGTACATGCTGCACTGATCGTTGACGTGGCCGTCAAAGACGCCAAAGAAGCCCCAGTTGGACTGTAGGTACGCAAGATGCGCATCCTCCATGCTCTCACGGTATCCATTCACACAGCTAGAGCCACAGCGGAAGATCTCGTTGCCATAGCGCTCTTGGATTTGCGTAAGGACAGGCTTCGGAAGAGGAATACCCATTGTATGAATGTGTGTGTGTGTGTGTGTGTGTATTTGTATGTCCAGGGGGAAACAAAGCAATTTTTTTTTATTCTTTTAGATAGATAGAGACAGAAAGAGAGGAGAAAAGAGCAACTGTGAAATTGCAAAATAATAGTAGATAAAAAAGAACCTCGTATCTGGAGGTGATGCTCTCCTATTGACCTCTTCCGTTTTCTTCGTCAGAAAATAGAAGCACCGAGTAATAATCTCAAGATTTAGCACCCCAAAAAGAAAACACTTCCTAGAAATTATCCAATATTGCAAACGGGTGGTAGAAATCTCTCTCTCTTTCTATATATATATATATATATTTATATGTGTATGCTTGTGTATACAAAAACAAATATATGCAGACACGGCCAATCACAAAAAAAAAAGATCAAAACCCTTTCTTTAATGTTTCTGTTCGTAACAAAAGAGAAATAAAACTTTCTTCTTTTCCTTTTACGATGGAAGAGTATCTTTTTGGGAAAGAAAGCAAAATAAAAAATATACACACCACACAATTTTTTTTAAAAAAAAAAACTTTTCTTTCTGGGGAGTATATGAAGAATATTTATTCCTATTGAAAAAAAAAACTAAATCATATGGATGCGGGAAGGAAAGAAAAAGAAGAGGAATAGTAATTAATGGTAAAATAAATGCAGTTAGAATAAGAGAGAGCAAATAGGAAGAACAAGGAGTGGCAACTTGCCTTATCCCAAAGCGTATACAGTTATGCCAAACGTATGAACCATTTATTGTCTTCTTTGTTGTTGTTTCACTATTTTAAAACGCTTCTTTGTCAATATAGTTGGCACCAAGTGAATATATATTGAAAAGTTGTGTGGCGACGCAAATACGTGAGAGTAAAGTAGGTTTTCATTTCCTCTTTTGCTTTTATTTCTTTCCCCCTCTCTTGTGCTCACCATACAACACACCGTTTGTTTAATCACAGACATTACACAGGGATACTAATGATAAAGATCAACCGAGAATCATCATACGCATTCATGAATAAACAGATGTGAGCATGTACACAAGCTAAGCGAAAAAAAAAGCACTGTGATTCCTGTTAACGGCCTTTATTACAGACATACAGGTACGCTCACAGCTCTTTAGAAAAGATGAAAGTGGTGAAAAGGAAAAAGGGCGTGCTTACCGGGTAAAGAGAAACTGCAAATCCTCCTCGGACAATTTCTGCAGTGACTGCATCTTTCCGTCAATGGTGCCTTCAAAGACCAGCATCTTCTTATCTTGAAGCTCGACCATGCGCTCCTCAACTGAACTCTCCGTAACGAAGCGAACCGCCTGCACACGCCGCGTCTGCCCAATGCGATGGGCACGCTGCACTGCCTGCATTTCCACCGCGGGGTTCCACCATGGGTCCACCAGCACAACGTGGTTGGCCACCTGCAAGTTAAGACCCTCACCACCGGCCTTTAGCGAGATAAGAATCACACGTACCGAAGGGTCGTGCAAAAAGGCTTGCAGCACAGATTGCCGCTGAGTCAGTGTGAGAGCTCCGCAGAGCTTCACAGCCTTAATAAAGCGGCGCTGCAGCCAGTAGTGAGTGAGGTCGAGCATGTCACCAAACTGAGAAAACACAATCACCTTCTCGCTTGAGGGTATATTCTGAATATAGTCAGCAATTGCAGACAGCTTCGTCCCGTGCAGGGGCTTCGTGGGATCAATGCGAGAGAGGATACCCTGCTCTGCTTTCTTGCTTGGTGCGGTAGAGGGCTTTCTGCTCCTCCTCTCTCCTTTCTTCTTGGCCCTCGAGGTAGGCTCGCCGTCCCTCTCCCTTTCCTCGTTGCCACCCTCGCGCTCTGCGCGGATACTGCCAGCGCCGCCCTCCACTTCATCTTCTTCTGCGGGATTCTCAGCGTCCTCGTCTAGCTCCTCCGCCAATTCTGGGGGCAATGCAGCGGCCCCCGCATCCCCCTCTTCCTCCCACTCCACCCTCAGCTGCCGCAGATCCACGTTGATCTTGACAAAGCATGTTGGGCAGTGGTACGCCTGGTCCGGGGCACTTTCCAGAAACTGTGAAAGGCACAGACGATGAAAAGCGTGGCGACACGGATTCGTCTTGATGGCACTTTCGCCCTCGATGCCCTCGCCGCATATGCCACACACGCCCTTGGCATTCACCACAGGGCCCATATTCATCCCCTTGACAACCATGAGAGGATGGTCCAGAGCCTGGCGGAGGCGGCTGAGAAGCTGGAAAATGTGCGCGTAGTTGTGCAGCATTGTGCCTTTTTTCACAAACGTGTCAAACTCGGACGTACTGCGCTTGTAGAGTGACTCATAAAAGTCCCGCTCCTCTGGAGTGAGCTGGATGCGACGAACCTCCATGTGTAGTGGCGGGAGGTGTAGATCAGCCGCACGCTCCTCTTTCGTCCGGCGCAGCATTGCTTTTGAAAACACGTCATTGGACAACATCATCATGCCTAGACGGCCTTCACCAATGTATCCGTAACGTGTGATAGGGTTCAGCACGTAGCGGTTAAAATGGGCGTAGTGCTGCAGGGGTCCATGTCCGCAGAAGACACACTGACGCAGGGACGTACCAGAGAACGGGTGCGAGAGGGTCGAGCAAGAGCACCCTTCGGTGAGGCAGTAGTACCGCGCGTAGGGACGGATGCGCAAAAAACGAAGCAGACTGTAGATGTCCCCAACACGATTCTGCAAAGGGGTACCAGTCAGACACCAGCGGTACTCCGCGTTTAGGGCAAAAGCTGAGCGTGCAGTGCTTGTCGTGCGGCCCTTGATGCGGTGCGCCTCATCGAGCACAATACGAGCCCAGCGAATGCTGTGAAAAATAGAACTGTTTAGATCCACCTCATCACCGCCTGTATCATTCTCGATCACCTGCTTCATTTCATCGGTCAGAACGTGATGTTGGCCTGTACGCGGGCAGAAAGGATACCTCAGGATCTGAAAGCCGCACACTTGACAACAAAAAGCAGCAAGACGAGCCTGCTCCTGCTCTTCTCGCATAGCCGCATCGGCAGCCTTCTCGGACTCGTCATACTCCTCTTCATCCTCGTCTGCTGCAGAAGTGGTGCTACTGCTGCCTTTATCGTCAGAGGAGGAGGTGGTGCTGCTCTCGTCTTCACGCCTAGAGCGGTCCCAGCGGCTGCGCACCGTACGCCCAGCTTCGCGCATCAGCTCCTGATACATTCCAATTGGTCCAACAACGCCACGTGGTGCAGGGTCAAAGCTTTGCTTCTTATCGCTGTCATTTGCTTCCTCGCTAACCTTCATCGCCGCACCTTTCTTGACGGCCACAGTAGATTCTACACCACCCTGTTTCCGCTTAGTGGATGTGTTTTTCCGAGTGTCATCATCGACCTCAGCGTCGTCATCCTCGTCCACGTCAACGTGCAAAGTCCGTAAACCCTTGCGGATCGTTTCCTTGGATTGAACTTTGCTGCTGTGTTGCTTATGTCTTTCACGCTTCGCCTGCTTGAGTGTCTTTTTCGCGTTAGGGCCACAGAAGTAACGGTTATGCACGACTAGTTGCCTAGGAATAAATAGGTCCCCACAGTATGGACAAGGAACTTTGATTCGATGGATAAGCGAACGCCACGCTTGCTCAATCATGGGGTATGTTGTGAGAACAACATCCGCATTTTCCATATCATCTTTTGTAATTTTCGTCGTTCGATACACCACTAGCACAGAGAGAGTGCCGGGTGTAACATGCTCCTTGATCTCCGATTCCCATTGCAGCATGGAACTGACGGGACACACCACCAGCGTGGGGCCAGGCACACGACGCGCTAAGAGCAGCGAAACCATTTGAATGGTCTTTCCCATGCCCATCTCGTCAGCGAGAATTCCTCCCTTGATGTCGCAATTTTCTTCTTGACGCACCATCCATCCCAAGCCTTCCTTCTGATATGGCAACAAAGGCCGGAGCAAGGTACGTGGCTCTTGCATTTCCTCTAGTTTTCCTCGTCGAACCAAGTCATCTGGATCGAGTGGCTTCAGATGCTCTGGAAGAACGTTAGATGTGATTTCTCTTATGACTTCGTCTTGTTCAGCAGCTGAAAGGTCGCTTAAGCCAAAAATGAAATCAGTGTATCGCCCTCGCTCTTCAATTCTCGTGCAGCCTACATGCTGCCAGGCTGAAATCCATCCATGGTCTCCACCTGGATGCTTGATTGGTACTCCGCACCGAAGAGCCCCTTTTTCAACACAATGTGAGCACTTGCGGCAGCGTGCCCTCGCTGAGGGTGCTTTTTGAACAATGTACTTGTAACAATGTTCACCTTTCTTTGCTGGCCGCCAGACCTGCTTCTCTGTTAAAGTAAGGTCTACATCATGAATGTAGTTGGACATGGCGATAAATATATCAAAAATTATGTAGATGCTACAGTCTTGCGTGTCTGTTTCTAAATTAGAATACAGAAAAATGAGAGTGGATCACAGAAAACATATAATGTTGAAGAACAAGTAAACAAAATGTGCAAAAAGAAAAACCAACTCCTCTGTAAGACGCTGTCGTTTCTACTGTCAGATTTTAAGAAGAAGCCTCAACAAAAAGAAAATATGCAAAAACATTTTTGCACAATCTCGTTCATATTTTGTATTTTTCCTAGTTCGCCGCCATCATACTGAAGCGGTATTCATTCCACCTAGTTGTGTATAGCTCTGAGAACATTTGAAACAAGTTTATGTAGATGTTAAAAGAGTAAAAGAAAAACGTAAAAGGAAAACCAATAAAACAATTTTTTTTCAATGCTTCATACAAAATCATACTAAAGCTGCTTCTTTTTAGTTGGCGGCAGCGTTCTTGAAGCTCAGAATCTGCTCAAATCCCATGGCGCCGACGACGANGGAGCCTGATCCTCGAGACGGTTGCCGGTGAAGATATCAGTGGCAACAATGCTGACCTTAGCGTGACCGTGCTTGCCAGTCTTGGAGACGGACAGGTCAATCACCTTGCAGGGACGGCTGTTGATGCAGATGTATCCGCCCTTCTTGAGCGCACCGGCGGCCAGGGGATAGACGAGGGAGCCGGCATCACCGGAGCCGTGGTGGAATTCCTGATCTTCGTCAGACATGATTACAAACTAAAAAATCGTTTTTATTATCATTTTATTTTTGTTTAGAGAGTTAATAGGAAAAAGGGAGAAAAAACGGAGCAAAGCATAGTGTTTTCAAATCAATGGCAATGTGATTATAGATAGGTTCACAGAAAAGAGAGAAACGCTGTGACCTTTACTACTAATGTTAAATGTACATGTTGGTTAAATAAATGATATGTGATTTTGTAACATGCGCACCCGAAATAACAAAGAAAAAAGGACAAACGTCCAAACAAATGTACGAGCATAAATGCTGCAATTTCATCAACGTGCCATATCTTCATTAAAAAAAAAAATGGAAAATATTATCTGCTGCATCTGTTGAATTCCTTGCGGTTAGAATATGCTTCTCATTTGTTGCCAATGCAAATGAGTATCATTAACAACATTACTGTCGTTGTTGTAATTGGTGTTACTAATATTTTTTATTTTTTAATAGAGGCGTGCGTGCAGTTGCTGCAGACTGCAACTTCCTGCTGCGCCACAACCACTTTGTCACGACGAGTGCTGATATATATTTGCTACAGTAAGTGGCAATTACATAGCACCACACATGTCCTTTAAAGAGGTATTTAATGACAACAGCGTTTCTTCTTTTTTTGATCACCTATTATCTCACTATACAGTACAATAGTTTGTGTTTATTTTTTTCAGTGTAGTCGCCAAGGTGGGATGCTTTGACGGCGTACACCCATCGGGACACCTCAACATGACTAGAAAATGGTTGCGCTTTTGGAGCTTACTATCTGGTGGGTGTTTCTTGAAAAAAAGGGAGGGGGGGGGGTACTGCGAGCAAAAGCCCTAGGAAAGGGGAAGCGACCGTGTCGCGTTTGGTGCTTTTTCGTTCATACGCTGAAGCAAAATGTAATGTTTCCTTTTTTCTTTTTCTTTTTTGTTTGAACAGTAAGGTAGATGTCTAGAAGGACTGATAGGCAGTCTCCTGATGCCCCGTCGATAGCGCGCATCAGAGTCGTCAACGCCGGTGTCTCTGAAATAGATCACGACTCTTTGCCTGCTACCCCACTGGTTAAAAATGAGCAGCTCGATGATATTGAAGAGCTGCTTCAGCAAATAGAGGTGGGGGATAGGCGAATGAGGGATCATAAGGAAAAGGATACTGCTGATCATAGCAGTGAAGTGCCACGAAAAAGCAGGCCGGATCACAGCAACAGTAAATCTGTGGATCCACTTTGGAGTGCTCATATCGCGAATCGCCGCTTATATAGCGAACAGAGAAGTAGCTCTATCCAAAATTCTATTTGCTTAAGGCGGGAGTTTCGTAGTGCTAGCAAGAAACGCTCATCAGCACCCCCTCACACCGAGGAAAAATCCCAAATGGCTTCCTGTGGTATACCTTCAAAACGTAAAAGTGTTAAGTATTCACAAATACAATACGATGATCTGCGACACTACATAGATGACTGCATTATGGGACCACTTCCCAAGCATCTCTGCTGCGTCGACCGTCGATGATATTTCATTCACTGGCATAAAGGACGCCATATACGCATTTATTTACTTGTAGAAAGTTTTCTCAAAATAAAAATATATACTCCAAAACTATACTACATTGATATTCTATTTACAATGGTGTATATATATATTTTTTTCTATGCTGTGGAAATGATTGTGATTTGCTTGTCATTTTATTTTTCCCTTGCTGCTGACATATATATATATATATATATGCTTTTATTATTATGCTTCTTCTATTTTCCGCTGAAACCAATTTTCTCTCTCTTTTTTCAAAGGAAAGTGTTCTTCTACTTTTGATTTTTCCGTTTTTCTTGTTGTATCGTCACTATAAATGGAAGGAGAGCAATACACCCAGCAGACGCAGGAATATCAGGAGGGGGCAGAGCAGATTGCCGAAGAGGTTATCGAGGGTGTGGCTGAACACGGTGCTACAATGAAAGTGGAGGACCTTCAGGAAAATGGAGCATTGGAGTCAGCAGAGTACCTTGATGTCGATGGTATGATGGAGGATGGGGATGGTGAGGTGAGTCACGACTACGACATCACTCACCTTAAATGCTTTAACGATGAGATTAAGAGAATCGAGGAGTGCAAGATGATTATTTTTCGCGGTCTGACTTCTCTTGAGAGGGAAAGTCTTGAGGATGAGCCAGAGGCCAAGCTTCTTGATATCTGTGCTGATTTGCAGGCGGAAGAGGAGGCACTTTTTTCTCCAATCCCTGTTTTTGTGGCACGCATTCTTGAGAATGAGAGGACAAGGCACGAAGAGTCACTTGCAAATATCGATGCGCACGAGGAAGTTAGGCAATCACGCTCTGTTGTCAACTCTCGCTATTCTGATGAACAGCGCGCGTTCGTTGATCCAGGTGTCCCTCTAAGCATGCCATTCAGTATTGAGCGTTACAGGAGCCAGAACCGTGAAAGCTCCGTTCAGACGGGCACGTATCATGATCTCTTCTTTGGTGATGGCACTGGAATTGTTTTCGAGGCACCTCCGGATAACAAGCGTCGGCAGCTTGAAGATTACAGAATGACTCATCCACTTCCCCGTGGTGGTGTCCGCCGCAGTTATACCCCTCCTCGTCGTAAACCAATGAAAGTTTCACATGATTTTGTCCCCGCATGCGCTAATGTTGATGCGCGCCGGAAGTAGAATTTTTTTTTTTTGTGTGTGCTGTACCGCAACATAGTCACTTTTGCAAATTTCTCAACTATATAAACAGTAGTTTTACTGCAAAATGGAGGAATTTGTATTTTCTCTGTTTTCGAACATGAGCCTGTATCTTCTTTATATAACCTTTTTTAGCTTCATTTTCAATTAATTTATTGCAAAGGAAGGTCGAAATAGCCATGATTAGTATGTGGTGTTCTTTGTTTATTGTTGTTTTTTGAGTGTGGTCAGTTAAAACAATAAAGAGGGAATACACAAGAGTTTTTAGCTACAAAAGAATATGCTTAATTTTTGGAATCTCTGCAACCGGTTGGTGGGGGACAATGATGGTTACTTCTCAGTGTATGCTCGATACTGTTTTTATTTTTGCCAGCATAGTTGTACTTTGTTCGATGTCTGTTCACCAATATCTCCATGACTTTTTTATTTTCTGTCTTTGCGTCTTTGCACTACAGGTTTTGTTATCTACTCATCATTTCTTTGGCGCTTTTTATTGTGGCAGCTTTTAAATATTACTCATAGAAGTGTACCTTGCTTTTCTTTTTAACATACATTTGCAACGATAAAGAGGAGAATATTTGTTCTCCGTGTCAGTTTTTTTTTTTTCACTTGCCAAATGAGCGTCCGTCAAATCAGCACATTGGGCGAGCTTCAGGCCCTTTTGGCGCAGCCTAAATTAACTGTGGTTGATTTCTTTGCAACTTGGTGTGGACCGTGTCTTGCTATTGCACCAAAGATTGACCAACTTGCTTTGTCTAAGCCTCACGTCAATTTTTGCAAAGTCGATGTTGATCGCGCAACGGAAATCACGCGTGCATATCCTGTTAGTTGCATGCCCACCTTTATGTTCTTTAAAAATGGAAGCATTGCTGACCGCTTCGAGGGAGGAGATATAAGTGCCATTACTTCTCGTGTATCGAATTTGGAAGTAATTCCACCACCCAAGATCCCTTCCGACGCCGATTTAGAGGAAATGAAGCCTCGTGACTTGCTGTCTCTTATGCGTCTTCACCACATTGATAGCACTGGGCTGCTAGAGAAATCCGAGTTGATTGCGCAGATCAAAAAGTTCCGCTAACTTCTGTGGTATCACGTCACAGTATTGTTTAAATTGAGCTGTTCACGTTTATTTCGCTTTTTACAAGCAATAATATTTGTTTTCTGGAGGCTGTTACAGGTTGGTAAATGCACTCGTATTGCTAGAACGTTTTTTTTTTGTACTCTTTTGATCCTTTTCCTTATTTTTTTCTTAATTGTTTGTTGTTGTTGGTGTTGTTGTTGTTTCTTTGTTCGACCCTTCCTTTTTGTTCTCCTTTTTTCACCTAATTACAGTGTTTCAAGTTCGCGTCACAGCTACTTTTTCTTCCCCAACTTAGAGCGGACTTTTTTTTATTTGGTATATTTTCGGGTTCTGCTCAATCTATCTACACAGAGTAGGAAGTTAAGATCGGTATGTACCGCTTTGGAGAAGAAGACAACGAGTTGAGAGAGCAGTACAATTTTGGCTCTCTTGAGTCAGCGACAACGCGCAATGTTCCCGCTGACGCCAGTGCCTCGGATGTCCATGTCAACGTTCCAGAGCCTTCCGCTTCATTAGAGGACTTCTCGCCCAGAGAGGAGGCTCACTTTGATCCCACTTCCCCTCAGGCTTTTGGGCCAACAGACGAAACAGACTTACCACCACGATCACAGTTCACGAATGCTGTCCCTGCTAACGGTAATCAAACAAAAGGGAAGCATGATGGAAAGAAGATGGGAGTGCTCAAGGAGGTCTTTGGTGCCAACAAGAAGAGCACAAAGGGGAAGAGTGATGAAGAGAAACAGCAGATCATGCTCGAGCAGCGGTGGAAAAATGCCCTTAAGGAGGAGGAGCGCTTAACTGAGATGGAATGCCAAGTGGCATCTGGTGAGGTGCGCAATGAGGAGCTGGAGCGAAAGCCTAACTTTCCCCGAAAATTTCTGTGCATTCGTCCGTTGGTGTATCACGACATCAACAGCGTCCCTGCTGAGCGGCAGCGCTTCGTTAAAATGGCGTTCTGGGACTGGGTTGCTGTTTGCATTCTTTTACTGGCAAATACTGCAGTTGCTATTGGCGTTCCATACGCTCCAATGAGAAATGACGCAAAGCCGGAAACCGGAATTAATAAGGCTTTGAATATTGTTCTTGCGATTGTGTATCTTGTTGGTATTCCTCTTTCTTTTATTCTGTGGTATTGGCGAATTTATTGTGCTTGCTCTTCTGGACGTCCAGGGCAGCATATTGTTGCTCTCAGCGGCCTTATTATCGCACTTGCGCAAGAGATTTTTATGATTATTGGACCAAAGAGTTACGGAGCGGCTGGTATTATTCTTGCGATTTGGGTTGGTAACACTCGTGCGAAGGGCATTGTTGCACCCGTCGTGATAATGATATTCCTGTGGCTTGCTCAAGCTGGTTTGACTTGCTATTTTATCTTCAAGCAGTTTATTTATTATCGGGCGGATCTCAACGCTCGGCGTGCCGCGAAGCGCCACGCAGCACCTGTACTCGGCTAATCAAAGGCACGTAGACAGAACATATATTATACTCGTGTATCACTAGTATTACGCCGCCATGCGTTAGCGAAAACAGCGTTAGTTGTTTTTTTTTTCTTTGCTGTGGTCTTCTTTATTATTTCTTCTTTTTTTCTCTTCCGAGTCAAGAAGGGCCTTGCTTTTGATCAAAAGAATTATATTTGTCTCCGTATAGCTGCTGCTCAAAGTAACACTGTCTGTACGGAGAAAGGAACCGAAAGCGAAAGACAGATACGATTTTGGTGGTGTTATTCTTCTTGTTGTTGCATATTGATATGCAGATCAAGCGTGCGTTTTTTTTTTTTTTTAACTCTTTTTTACATATATACGATCAGGCGGGAATGCAGTTGTCGTATAATTGTTTTCTTTCAATTTTAACAAATTGAGATTTTATCGTTGAGATATTACTTATTCTCTCTTCCCTTTCATTTTTTTAAAAAATAGATCTGGGAGTACACGAAAGCATTGCATTTTTCGTCGCTTTTATTGCTGCTTTCTATGATAGTTGAAGCATCCTATCTTTTTTTTTTTTTGCTTTATTTTGCCAGTTCTTTAGATGGAGAGAAGTAAATGGGATCAATGTGATCTGTTACCTTATTTTGCGCTTGTGTTTGCGAGGGTTATGTCGGCGAAACGAACTTTAGTTTTTTTAAAGGATTGTTTTTCACAAAGAAGGAGAGGATGCTATGAATTTGCTTTTATCTCTCCTTCTACTTTTTCTGTTAGTATGCCTGTGTATTCTTTCAGGAGTAGAATTCTCATTACAATTACTGTTCAAGCATACATCTCTCTATTTCTGTTTTCCTCTTTACTACTGTTTCTCCCCTTTCTCCCCTTTCTCCCCTGTGCTTCAAATGGCCAACAACCAGTGTATTGATATATGAGCTTTTTTTTGATATCCTAGTTAGATAATGCAATCTGTGCAGTGTCATAGCGCTGCTGCCATCTCACCACCGATGGTGTTTTTCGATGATCAAGCACATGAAGGCGATGCCGGCCACAGCGCGCAAAACACCAGTAGGAGGACAGCTGGTGGCAGCACAGCTGCACCGAATCCACCTAGTGTTTCTGTGCTTATTCCTCAAGAGGAAGGGTATGAAACATTACCAAGAGGGGATAGACTCCTTTACAGCAGTCGAAACGCACATAACGGCGTCCAACCGCCACCGCTACCAGACGAAGGTACTCAGTCTCAAGAAGGCGAAGATGGTGCGCATGTTGCTCCATTGACATTCGACAACATTGCTTTGTATGTTCGCCCGAGTCCGCAATGTAGCACTGAAAACTCACCTGCTGCTGCTGATGCTGAAGATGGCGGCGCTGCTACAGTTTGTCTCTCAAGGGCTAGAGAAGGGAACTGCGAAGCAAGCGATTTTCGTCTGCGTCAGCAACAACAGCAGCGAAGACGGCGATGTCTGCGGTCTATCTCACACGTGCAGGACCATGATGCATGCCTTTACACCCCACTTCGCAAGTCCGCGTGGTTTCTCCGCATCCTTGCAGAGCAGAAGAGGACTTCTCCGTACGATGCAGACATGATTTTTAGCAGTTTCAGCGTGAAGAATCACTTTATGTTTTGCCCTCCGCCTCCAACGTACGTCTTTTTTGTGAACGCAGACAACGTCGTGACCGTGATTGATTCGGATGATAGCGAAGATGATGACAATGAAGAAGCAGATGTGTCAGAAGAGCTGCGGACTGGCGCGAGACACGGTATCGCGAGCAACCCTTGTTCTCCCGTGCCAAGCGCTGCGAGTTTTGAGTTTATGTTCTTACCGTGGCAACACGAGGTGCAGTCTTACCGAATTGAGAAGAACGAAGTTGTATTGGAGCGACGAGTGACGGTTGGGTTTCCACGAGAACCGCTCCAGTACCAGAGCCCCATCCCTTGCAGTGTTATTCGACCTCAGCACCTCTTGTCAAGCCACATTGGCGTGTTTTTTCATTGTAACGGTGAGGACATTGGTTCTTTCTCATGTACCCGCCTGTTTGCTCTTGCCAACGCATTGCACATGACGCTGTTTGTGCCCGAGTACCCCGGTTTTGGCTTGTTTAATGGCTGTGTGTCGGAAGCTACAGTGAAGCAGGCGATGGAGCGCTTCTTCCAGTATCTCTTCTCTGTGGATGGCAACATTACACCATCTCGGCTTGTTCTGATTGGTCACTCCATCGGCGCTGCTGTCGCGATACATGCCGCCAAGTTTATTGAGGGCGTCTTTGAAACACTCGTGGGGAACTTCCCGGGCGAGCCTTGCGTATCTCTTATTCCAGGCACTATCCCCGAGGAGGAGGAGAAGAAAAACGTCCGAGGCAGAGAGTATCTCCCGACTTCTCACACTCGCCAGTGTACGGACTCTCCACACGAGCCATACGGCTCTCTGCACAGCACAGAGGAGCTTAGCGAGGCATCTCCCGATTCAGCCAACCGTACCGTGACACGGCAGAAGGAAAAGGTTGCTGGTGCTGCTGCCTGCAAGTGCAACCCTTCAAGCACTTCATCCCCTTCGTTGTCCGACTCTCAAGGAGCTAAACACGACAACAACAACACCGGCTGTAATAGTAGTAGTGGTGGTAGTAGCAGCCGCAGCAGCAACCACAGTAGTAGCGAGAAGAAAGACAGCGCGACGCGAGCTCGTGGGGTGAGCCCGCTGTGCTCGCATTGCTCACTCGGGGGCCTTATACTCATCTCCTCTTTTGCATCCGTGCACTGCATAGAAAGCACGCGGACTTTCGACGATTATGGATTAGACGTTCGGGAGATGGAGCTGCGCCGCTTGCGATGCCGTGAGGATGCCGTTCTTCCAGCGCCTGACTACTGGGCCCAAGACGCGAGGACCGTCGATAAGAACGCATGGGCAGCATCGGGTGCTCACACCCCGAAGAACTCCGTGTATCTTTCTGTTTCACGCTACCTAGACACGAATAGCTTCCCCACAATAGAACGAATGACTCAGTTGCAGGAGCGCTCCCGCTTCTTTAACCGCACCCCAGTGCTCTTTGTTCACGGCAGCGATGACGTCCTAGTGCCGCCGCTGCATTCAGTAGCGCTGTGCTCCAAGATTCGCCAGTGCAAGAATGGCGGCGCTGATGCGCGGGTGTATACCATCTTTGTGAAGGGAGGCGGGCACAACAACATTAACTGCGTTTGTCTTCTTCGTCGCTTTTATAAGGACTATATTCTCACGCCACACTTGCGTAGGCAGCTGCAACAGTTCATGGAGGTTGATGAGCTGTTTCAATCGGCGCGTGCGACGCCACGTGAAGGAGCGGCGGGAGCGGGGGAGGTGCTTGGTGAGCAGCGCTTCTTCGAAGCGGAGCGGCGGATGGAGAACAATCATGTGAAGGACACGACACAAAATAATTCTACGGCGCTGGCAGCCTCTGCGCGCAACTCCCCAGAAGATGGCGGGGCTCCTCCACATGTGCACTTCTTAACCCCAAACGCGACGCTCACGTTCCAAAACGAGGAGGTGCAGCGGCGGTCGTCTGGTGGGGCAGCCACACTGGCGCCATCTTCGCGTCGTGGCGGTGGCGCTTCATCGTCGCCACCGCACTTTTCTAGACAACTTTCTTTGTCCTTTCCACGAAGCCCGTATTTTGGCAGTAGTGGCCAGACTCAAGGCTTCAGCGCGCAGGAGGAGGTGGCCCCACGGCAGGGTGGTAGCATGCTTTATTTCATTCCCTCTCTAGTGCCAGACGACTCACACGTCGCGGCGGAGGCGAGTGGCAGTAGGGGTGTTACTGTTGACAAGGACCTGGTAGCGAGGGAAGGTTCTCCAGGCTCAGCAGAGGCTCTTGCAGAGGATGGAGAAGGACTTCATGCACTAAATCAGTCACTGAGAGAAGCCCTGCGCCGCACTCAGCTTGGCGACACTGTCGCCCCTGTTGCAGCGCTCATTCACATCGCAATGCACCCTTCTCTGGACAGCTTTGACATTGGCAGCGTGGTGGTCTCGTCCGTACGTGAGCACGCCCTGTCCTTTGAGGAGGCCCGCCAGAAGTGCAAAAAGTACGATAGCGCAGCGCGTTTCTACTTCATCTTTCGCTCCTCGGCGTATAGCACCATGGGCGCATTTATTCTTGCCGTCGGCATCACTCACGCCGTGCTCACACAGAAATTTCGGCTGATCGATCACGTACCGCCTGGGGTCAATCCGGCGGACCTAGGCCGGGACAACCGCGTTGTGGCGTGGGCCGTGCTGGAGGCCTTTATGTTTCTTATTTTCTTCTTGCGTCGACTGCTACATCCATTGCACACGTATCGTCGCATCTCGAAGCTTCGCTGGGCACAGCCATCCGTATTTTTTATTTACCTCAGCGTCAGAATATTGTCGTACTGCATCTTGGTTGGGGTGGGCGTTCTAATGGCAATGGTGCTTGCCTTGGCGCCTGGCGGGGTGCATTGGGAGAAGTGGAACGTGCTACCATATTCGCGGCGCGTGTGGATTTCGTACATCCCTCGCTGGACGATGGTTACTCTTGCTTCTGTTCATCTGTTTTGCATCCTGTTTGCTTTTGTGAGGAATCACTGAAATATTGACACTAGAGTGTGAAGGAGAAGAGGGTGGCATAAGAGAGAAGGCTTGTCGGTGTGATCGCTGAATTTGGGCTACAAGGACTCTTTTTTTTTTCCCCCTCTCTTTCTTTTGTTGTGAGAAACACTTCCTTTTTCGGTTACGAATTTGCTTTGATTTTTCTAATTCTTTGTGTGTGTGTGAGCATTTGTTTAATGCAGGCGAATAGCTGCTGTTACTTTTGGTTTTTTTTTTCCATGATTGCTGTTGTTGTTGTTGTTTTCATTCTCTCTAGAGTGGGCATAGAGCCGTCTTATAGTGTTTTTGTTTTTCTTCATCTTTCTTCATAATTGTAAAGAATGCCTTTTCTTTTGTTCGCGTTGGTGTTTTTTTTTCCCCCCTTTGAAAGAGAAAAAAATGACTATTGTTGCGTTGTTTTTACTTCATTTCGATTCATTCGACTTTAATATAGCTACCGGGCCTAAAATGGAAAAAAAAAATGATATATATATATTTTTCTTATTGTATCTCTAGCTCTAATTTTTCCTTTTTCCTTATTTTGCTTTTTTACTCCAGTGTCGTGAGCGTTTTTTTTTTTCTATCTCTCACTTCATTATATATACATACAGGTACGAGTCGGATGGGACACATTTTATTAAAAAGTATATTCGTGAATCCTAAATGGGTATTTTAACATTTTTTTTTCTCTACCCTTTTGCGGTCTTTAAGACTCTCCTTTTATATTTCCCTCTCTATATAAAGCGATTCAACATTCACAGCTATGGGCTGGAACACTTGGAGCGTGTTACCATGAAAGGTATATTTGTTTCGTATCGCCGCTGCTAAGTTGCACTACATCAACGTTCATTTTTTTTTTTTTTTGTTGTTGTTTGTGTTTGTGTGTGTGTGTGTGTGTGCTGTGTTCTATCTCTTCCAACATATCTTGGAAAATTGCGGGAAGGAGAGAGGAGCGCACGCTTACACACACAAACACAAAAGAAATTAAACACACACACACACACACACACAATCGTGGTGCACTCTGTTCCATTGTATGGCGAATGTACTACAAACACGATGCACGACGTATCCATTTTGTTGTTGTTGTTGTTGCTTCATGAAGAGAGCAGTTCAATCTGATACATATATGCTTACCAGCAGGTATCAACTGGAAAAAGGAAAAGGCCTGCATGCATGAGAGGTGCGATTGGGCCAAAATAGAAGAAGTGTACACACATAAAAATAAAGAAATGACGAAGGAATATATTCTTATATATATGTGTTGTGCATATTGTATCAGATGCGTTTCAAGAGAGAATCACGGGGCATCATCATGAAAAGGAAGGAAAACGGTAGCTCAGGATTTCGCAGGAACCTTTTTCACAAGTTAGTTTTTTTTTTCAATTTAAACGTTCGAGCAAAGAATGAAAATGCAACTGAATGCACTTTTTCCCGTTTTTTCTCACTCTTGTATTTGTTGATTTTTCATTTTTTTTCTCTACAGTAAGCTTACTCTCCTTTTGGACAATAGTGAGCACTGTTAACAATAGTAACAACAGTAAACCTCGAAGATGAAGAAGAAAATGAAAATAAATAAACGTATGGATCGGCAGTTGAGATATTTGTTTCTTGCTTTTCATCTCCCATTTTTTCTTCTATGCTTCATAAATGGCCTTCATTTTTATGCTCTCTCTTTCTATCAACGATTTTTTTTTTAATGCTAGTCCGGTGCTCTTGCACATCTTCGGAGATTCTGAAGTTCTCAAAACACTCACACAAACACACACATACATATATATATATATATATATATATATATATATACATAATAGTGGAGTGTAATATAACATCCAGAATAGCGAAGAAGACGATCATGTCGACCGGCGATGCCGGCGGTAGAGGATCTCCTCCTGTGTTAGTGCGGGTTCTCCAGCAAGCTCCTGCGCAATACACAAAGCTGGCGGTGGTGCAGAAGCTCCTTGCGAGTGCGCTGCAGTCGGCACGAGTGGTGGTGAAGGGGACAGACTCTCAGCGCAGCTTTAGTGTCCAGTTCTCTGATTTTTGCCGAACTTCCCTCTTAGCAATGGCTGAACTGGAAGACGCATCATTTGAACTCGCGAACCCCGGCCGACGGGCGAGTGACGCATCGGACGAGGAGGTGCAGGGCATTGCGGAGTCGGACTTCATTAAGGAGGTGTCACGCTACATCGCGGCTGAGAGTGGCACACTGGGCGTGCAGTACCTTGAACACGTGGGGCTGCAGGCGGCAACGAAGCACACTCAGCAACTCCAGCGACAGCAGCAACAACAGCAGCAGCGCAAGCGCGAGAGGCCGATGCAGCAGCAGCAGCTGGGAGGATCACAACAGGGCGTAGACACTACGGCGCCTGCTAGTAAGAAAGGAAGACTAGCAAAGACACAGCAGCAGCAGCGGCAGGTACCTCAAGTAGAAGGGGAGCAGCTGGGCATGGAGCCGCTAGGGCTTCTGGAGGAGGCAGAGCTCACAAGGCGGGCTCTAGCTGGTGCTCAGCAGCAACATCAACAAGGAAAAGGCTGGAGAACAGTTGTCCCACAGGTAGGCTTTGCGTCGTCTTTTCCACTGATGCAAGAGGGTATGTTTGTATCGGTGGGTGGCAAGTCGGGAAAAGGCGCCGCCGCTGCGAACGTTGTGGTGGTAGGCCCTAATGTCACCGGGAAGGTGATAGACTTGCGAGATCCGGTGGTGAAGCTGAGCAGCATTCCTGAACTTACAACATTAGTGCAGCCATGGACCTTGCCGAACCCACTTGCTACCTCGGGAGGTGGTATCACAATCGATCGCGTCGCTGCTGAAAAAGAGAAGCGTCCTTCCATGACAGACGACAACCATACCGCCACCGCGGCTAGCACCGGCGAGGGTGGCGGTGGTGGTGGCCCCTCTTCCGCGTGTTCGGTAGCGGGACAGCCACCTTCAGTATATGAGGTGTGTCTTTCTGCGACTCCCGCGGAGCTACTGAAGGCGTGGGAGACACGGGAGGGTGCCCTTCATGGTCCTAGCAGTGCGACCTCGTCTGGGCAGGTCATTTCTCGCGTGCCACCTCGACCCGACTCAGCAGATGGCGGAGCCAAGCGCAAGCGGAAGTCTAGCCCCCCTCGCACAGGGCAGGTCAGTCCACAAGATAGCCCCCTAGCGATTTCTAAACCTGTGGGAAGTGCAGATGGTGATTCAGTCTCTCTCATTGATGCAGCAGCGGGTTGCACGGGCGGCGGCAGTGCTCAGCGTGCCTTCTTTCCTTATCTCAGTACACGCTACACTACCTGTGTACCAACGTATGTGATGCATGGACTGGTTCAATACGGAGTGCCGCAGTTGGAGTTTCCTTATCGGGACTACTAGCTGTGTGGAACTCATTCCCCCTTCTTGTTTCTGCAGAGGTTGCATGATGGTGCTGACTTATTTTACTTTTTCTTCTTGCATTGTTGCTCATTGATTATGCAGTTGTCCGTACTTAAAAAGAAAGTAAGCACTATTGAAAAACAGGTGCGTTCTATAAACCGAATAAAGAATTTATAAAGAGGAGGTAATAGTGCAAGTTGACGCCGTTTATTTAAGTGTAAGAGGGAGAAGACGCATTGAATGGACGTTTGATAGCTACTAGTGCCTCGTAGAATGCTCCATAATCAAAAATGCTTATTGTTGCGTCCCCATACATTTTTTTCTTCTAATTTTTTCCTTTTTCCTAAAAAAGTGAATAAAATACTTCTTGAACACGCGCAGCAGGGTACATACCATATTAAACATAGCAGAGGTCATAGTGATTTCATGCACACACTCTCTAGCATGCAGCGACGCTAGTTTGCTGAAGCAAGTGCAAGGGCGTGGCATAGACATTACCATTTTTGCGTATACTGCTTGAAGTAACTAGCTCACAGGTCATCATCACTACTGCGCAGTTTTTTTTTTTTTCGTGCACTTGTAGTTGCCCACACAGAGATACCCTTTTTTGTTTTATTTAGGGACTTTTTCGTATATATATATATTGCTCATGTACGCAGCCGCCAAACATTTACTGCGGCTTGTGGAAAGCTACGTGAGTACTTCACCTAATTACATAGTGGGAAAGTTTGTGCCATGTGACAACTCACACGCGGCGCTGCATCCAGCTACCACAACAAAGGGCGATGGCTATATACGCTACACCACCGCGTTGAACGCAAAGCAGCTGCTTCAACAGCTCCGCTGCTGCGACGACGATGACAATGACGGCGACGATAACGAGGATGGGGCAGTGCATCAGAGGCAAACCTCAACAGAAACTCAGGCAATTCGATTTTTGAGATATGTTCTTCTTCAAGCACTGTGCGAGACCTCCGCGCGTGTGGCTGGAGCTGAGGCGGCTACGCAGCCTGGACCACGTGACACATTTATTGTATACATGGTTCTTCATGTATACGCGAGCTTCGCCAAGGAGGCAGAGGAGCAGAGCCACTGGCGGGGTGAAGAAGCGGCTGCACCGCCCTCTAACTTCATGTTTAATGTCCCTAAGCCCTTCACGACGACGACGTCCAGCGCGGCATCCAATGGGACTAGCAGTGGCGTGCGTACCAATGCGTTTGAAAGCAAGGTGCGTGCCCTGCGGGAGCTTTGGCTAGAGAGGACCAAGGATAATGGCAAGGGCACCGAGTTAATGAAGGAGAAGAAGTTTTTAGAGGAGTCTCGAAAGACATTCAGCGGCCCACATGGTGAGTACGTTGATTTTTTCTCAACGGAGCAAGATTACATGTACTGCTTTTTTGCCGACTGTGTACTCCCTGTGCTGCGCCGTTCAACGTGTGATCTCTTGCCTGCTTCATGTTTGAATGATAGAGAGGCAGGAGGCTCCAATGTCTCCTCTTCCTTCTTTTCTTCCTTCTATTTTTTTGCACTTATGCAGCGGACAGTACAATATTTTAACTTTCAGACCTATTCGCCTGGGTTCTCAGCAGTGCACGCGGCCACGGCTGTGACAAGGCTGCTCACCAATCCCGGTAGTGGCGTGCTGCCTCTCGTTCGCGTCTACATGGCTTCGCTGGGACCCCCGCCAAGCTCGCAAAGCCAAGATGCTGAGAGGCAGGGGGAGACCGAATCGGACGAACCGGCAGCTTTGAATGCTAGACACGAGAACTTACGCGAGTATACCACCACTACTACAACTGTGCCTCATAATATCCTTCGCACAGAAGGTGGCAGTGAAGGAGAGGAGGAGGAGGAGGAGGCGGCGGGAGAGCAGGAAAGTAGCACTGCTGCTATTGCAATGAAGGACGCTGATTACGCAGACCGCCTACAGCAAGCTCTTACTTTTCTTGACGCAACTGTGCAAGTGGTGCCCACGTGTCTCGACACGGATATTGTCGAGGCCGCAGGCGGGGATGACGATGGCCACGACGCCGTTTTTGGTGGACAGGTGTCTGGCGTGTGTGGGAGTTGGCTCACGGTTGAGTCTCAGCGAGGCGTGCGCAGCGGCGCTGGCGTTTCTCCACGCCGAGTGAAGCTGTATCACTCACCGCGCGCTTTCGTAGTGGCACCGGGGCTGGCGATAGCAGCGACACACATCTGTTCACTCGCGCCGCTGCCTTCAGCGCCTTCATCGTCGCTGTCGCCTTCTTCTTCTTCTTTTGTCTCCTCTGCAGGGACGCTGTTGATTTCCCCAGCCAGTGCTTGCACCTCTCTTGCTCTACACGGAAGCATCGATGAACTGGCACAGTACCATGTAGGCGGTGATGCGTACTGCCTATGGGGCCATGTGTTACGCCCTGTACAGCTTCTGCTTCTATTTCGGTCAATTCCTACATGTGTCGCTGGTGTCGCCTCGCTGACTTCCACCGTGGCGCAGGTGCAGGGCACGGTGTTGATTGTGATTCAGTCGCACGTGGATACAGATGTGATGACCATGATGACAGCCTGGGGAGGAGCGGAGCGCACCGTGGTGGTGGTGAGCTCAGTCGGGGAGTGGGGTCTTGCGCAGCTGGCGCTGAGATTTTCTTGTTTACCAAATACTGCGGCAACGACTACATTGAGAACGATACGGAGAGTGCGTGCTGGGGTGCTGCTATATCCGCTTGATGAAACGGAGATAGCGTACTCGTCTGCGCAACGTAATGCGATGCACTGCGAGGGGGAACGACGGACGCGGTATGTAGTGGTGGTGGGTGCATATGAAAATAAGAGGAAGGTCTCATTTCCTGGTCGAGCTCTTGCTGTGAATCCTGCGGTCAATTCTATGTTTCACCATTTTCAGCACGATGATGACTCTTCTAGCAGCAGCGGCAGTAGCTCTAGCACGAGCAAGAGTGGCAGGACTGATGGCGAGGAGGAGGAGGACGACGATTCCACCGTTGCTCGTCCACTTCTTCCTCTTGTTCCTTACGTTACTGCGAGCGTTCTCCTCGGAGGCACTACACCGTTGTTGCAGCGCGAGGGCCGCTTTGTACTGCATCTCGCGCGCAGGCACTTGGCTCACCTGCTGGCGTTGCCGCGCCACTTATCGCGTGCTGTCTCGGGAGCCCCGGGCGATGTGGACTGTGCTGTGATGGCACGTCTAGAGGAGCTGGAGCGAGGCTCGGGGGCTAGCTCGTCTCCTCCTACAGTACCAGAGCTGTTTCGCGCGCGAGTCGCAGGGTATGTCAGAGAGGCACTGTTTTCTTACCTTCTGGCGTCCGCGCGCAATGGTGGATTAACTGCGGGAAAGGCGTGGGAGGAGGTGACAGCCGCTCAGGCACGTGCAAGCTCAACTGCCGACCCATCTTCTCCTGTTCATGATGAAGCAGGGGCTGGTGAGCTGTACTACGAGGTGAGTAGCGCTTATATGACAATTGGAAAGTGCTTGGACACGATGTGCCGCACTGTGCTACTAGGATCACGTGACATCGCTGTTGACAACGAGGGGAAGACCAGGACTGAGCTCTTCTTCTTCCCTATCATCGAGTCCTAAATACGTAGATGCAGACAAACCATGACTAGAGACAACAGCAAACAGGAAAAAAAGGAAATAGAAATATAGAAACACGTAATTATGTAAGAATGAATGACCTTCTTTCATTTTACTTTTGAATGGACCTTCATATATGAGATTGCTTTAATATACATCCTTTCTTTCTTTCTTTTCTCTTCTCTGTTCTTCCTTTTATCTTTTTCAACATCTTTTTTTTTCATTTATTGTGGTTATCTTAATGCAGCGGTACAACCAAGTGGTTGGAATCGTTTTAGTTCCAATACCTTTATACATTCGCAGCTTTATTAACACATTTTTTTTTCTTTAAATCCTTTCTCCCCCTCTTTTTTTTTTTGTTGTTGTTGTTGTGAGAAACACATTTTGTGTGTGTGTGTGTGCATTTTTGGTGGTTCTTTTTTTCTTTTTCTTTCTAAAGGAGAGATAACTGGTTATACATAGATATAAGTGCTCTTTGCCCGTTATCTCGATAGTAGTGCAGTTTACTAGTTGATTTTTCTCTCCTTTCTCGCCTACTCACGTGACACTTTGTCATACATCCCGTTTTGCATACAAGGCATACGCTTTTTTTTTTTTAAAAAAAAAACTCTCTTCTTTTTTATCTCGTAATTTTTGTTTCTGTTGCGCATGGCGGAGAGAGTAGTCACTGATTTAGTGGATGCTGACACGGCAGCAGCCATGAATGCCTGCTCAAAGCTTAAACGACCGCCAGTGTTAGAGCTCGTACCTGACTTTCTTAGAGTATCCTCACGTCTTTCAAGTGGGCGTAAAGTTAGCGGCAACAGCGTGAATGGGCTTTATTCTCATGAGTCCAAGGCCGACGGGTCAGTGAGTGTAGCACATGCGGAGGAATCTGCAAGCATCGCTGGGCACCAAGCTGGCACATCTTCTGAGTCTCCCTCGTGCTTGCTCAAAGCCGCCGTTTCTTCTTTTGCGACTTCCCCGAGACACCGCGCAGAAGGGTGTAGCACGGACCAGCAGCAACCGCTAACTTGTGGTAATCCCTCTCCGCTAAATTACCAACACGAGGACAACGACCATCATGGCAACCACAACGGAGGTCCAATCCAGCTGCCGCCGTCGCTGCAGCCAGATCACACTTCCCCTCCCGAGACACCCATGTGTCAGTTCTCTCAAAGCCCAACTTCTGCAAAGAAGCAGCAGATGCTGGACCAGCCCAACTTTGTTTGCTCGTCTCCTGCGCAAGCAACGGAGTTGCACAACGGCACTCGGCGGAGTACGTCCACGTCGATTTCAGGATCTCGCTTGCTCTTTGGTGTTAACACTAGAGAGCCCAATCAATCAGACGGAGAAGTGACGATGCTAACCGACGAGGACAAGGTGGTGGAGAGGGAGAAGCAGCACGATGGGTCTGACGAGGCAAGAGGAGCATCCAACAGCGGCAGCGGTGCTGCAGCACATTTCCCAATGGCACGTGGGCAAACAGTGCAGAGTGAGTCTGGCACTTATGAAGCGCCATTAGACCTCCGCGGAGCTCCTGTGGAGGTGCCCCCTCTGCATTCCTCGCTTTCACAGCCCACTACTTTGTTGAGTGATACAGTGAAGAGCGATGCACGCTTGGAGAGCTCGCAGCAGCAGCAGCTGGCGACGCCAGATGAAGGCACACTCGCCTGGGTGAATCGTCAGCGCACAATCGAGGAAGGCTGGGAGGGACCTAACTCATCGGGTGGCTTAACCGCTGCGTCCTCGCGGCAGCGCACGACGACGGCGACGACGCCAGCAGCAGCGACAGTTGCTGCAAGCAACTCACCGTTGTTGCAAGAGGTTCCTCTCCGTTCTAACAGCCATCGTCACCATCACCACGCCCACTCTATATCACTCCAAGCAGACACACAGCAGGAGGACCAGGTTACCTTTACTCCCCTTTCTTCTATGCTCATGGGTAACGGAAGGTCCAAGGGGTTCCTGCCAACGACCACAACTGTGCCGACAAGTAGCGGCTATGGCGGAAAGGAGCCGCTTGGGACAACACTACCCTCTACTGCTAACGGGAGGGAGGAGGAAGGAGGCGGTGGAGAGAGGCAGGAAGACACGTTGCTTCTCGCGCAACCCGGGCGGCATCAGGAAATCCCAACAACAACAATGATAGCAGCAGAAGGGATCTCAACGCACAAGAATCACTTCGTTCCTCCTGGCGATGTACATAGTACTATGAATCATATTATTACAACTGCTGGTGGTGGCGGCTTTGTTGCTGCGAGCCTTGATGAAGCACCACCCTTGGTGCATCTTACGGCCGCTGAACGCAAGACAGCAAAACAGCAGCGGAAACTGGAGCGTGCCACCAAACGTGCCGCCAAGGCAGAAAGGCGAGCACGACGCGAGGCACGGCGCCAAGGGCAGGAGGTTTCCGACGCCGGAGATGGACGTAACATTGAGGTTGCGCTGGACAATGGAGGAGCTCAACATGGTGGCGGCGAGGTGGTGTGCGAATCGCCACCCATAGTGGTACCTAGTGTAGATATTGCATGGGGGGTATCAGCACAAGTCGGCCATGTGGATAGGTGCGAGGTGAACAGGGCAGCACCGAGCTCCTACTCGGCTACTGCGCAAGCCAACGCCGTAGGCAGCAACGGTGATGTCGGCGGCGGCGAGGATGATGCTCGTAATGTTAGGCGCTCTACGAAGGTCGCCACTGCGCACCTGGCGGAGGGTATTTCTGTTCCCGCACTAGCTACGGAGTCGAGCACTACTGCCGGGGTTACGTCCCTGAACCCCAACGACGCAAGCAGTGCACACTTCTGCGCTGGTGACGATATGATCACGCTAAACAGCACAGATGTCACGAGTGTCACGGACCGCGGTGACGGTGCTGGCAGCGGCTCAGGTGAGTCGTCATCACCACTACATCTGGGCACTATGAATACTGGGCTAACGGGCTTGTCTGGCGTGGTGTATGTCAGCGGGACGACCGCAGCACGAAACGCGGATGCTATTGAAACCCGCGAAGCGAATGCAACGGTTGCAGGGAGTAGCAGTCGGCTGATATCGTCGTTGATGAGTGACGGCGCTTTTCTGGCGGGGAGCGGACCCATTATTACTTTTAATGATCAAGCAGGGAACTTGACCACGCCGGTGGTGGTGTCCTCAGGCTCGCCAAGTTCACCACATAAGCTCACCACGTCTGCACTGACAAGACCGAGAGAACATGGCACGAAGGGAAACGCGTCCATCACGGAGGCAGTCATCCCGAGAGAGGCTAAGCGGTGGCTCAAGAAGACACACCGCTCGCGCGAGCAGGAGAAAAAGAAACGGAGAAGGGACAAGCGGAGAGGCAAGAAAGGGGACAGGAAGGAAAGGACAAACACCAACGCTGAGGACGACCTGACGGAGCGAGGGGAGCACGCACGGGACCCTCCTCGTGGGGAGGGACGCGCAGACGGCAAGGTGAGACGCAAGTCTCGTAGAGAACTTCGGCAGCAGCAACAAGCGCGCGGCGCGGGCGAGGGGAGTACCTCTATCAACACTCCACCTCCCGCTGCTGCAGTTCTTTTCAATCACTTTCCCAGCCCTCCACCGAAGCTCGTTCTCAACGCCACCTGTGGGGTTCTTTCTTCTTCCGCTATGCCATCACGCAAGGTACGGTGCTCTAGCGCGACTCCTTTTGTGGCTGTTCCACCAGGGCAAGCCCGCGGTGGCTCCGCACTCGACCGCGTCGCGAACGAAGGGCACTTTACCCGCTGTGCTCCGTCTTTGGTGTTGCAGAGTTACGCTTCGGCCAACGACGTCACATCGCTCACAGCAGCGGATTCTTGCCATCCCCCCGAGTCAGGTGATCATTGTTCTGGCCCTGAGAAGACTGAGAGTTCAGCTTTGCTAGTTAATAATGATGAAACGAGCACAACCCCACCCAAAGATGGAGAGTCTGGCGCAGAGGGAGCACTAGTAGTAGCGATGAGGCCTACCCCACCAGTGCGTGTGGCGGGCTCGGCGGCCTCAGCAGCACTAGAGCTGCGCCACCAGCATGAACGACGGTGGCGGCGTTTGCAGGAAGAGCGGCGTGAAGAGGCTCGCGAGACCGGGAAAGGAAAGGAAAGCAGTAGTGCAGACAGTGGCAACGCTTCTGATGAAGAGATTGCTCCCTTGAGAAGGGGAAGAGGCAGTGGCAGGAAGAGCCTTCTGAGCAGCGACGCCGACGACTGCAGCTCTCCCGATATGGCAAATGGCGATGGTACTGAACGCGATTGCGCGGATAAGAAGATTTTGCGCTCCGCACATACACCGAAGGGCGTGGTGGTGAGCGGGCGTACTCCCCACACACGTGAACATGCTCATGACGATGATGCAGACACGTACAGCTGTAGTCACAGTAAAAACCGTTCATCGTACTTGTACTCGTCATCGCGCTCCTCGTGTGATCATCACCATCACCCCCGTCTTGTCGCTCATCACAGCAGTGGTAGCGCTCGCCCCACTGCCAGAGCACATAGTGAGACGGTTGAGAAGAATGGGTCGTATACAACTGATAGCGCTAGCTGCTCTTCCTCCTCTTCTTACTGCTCGTCCTCTTCCTATTCGTCCTTGTCGTCCTCAGCATCGTCATCAAACTGCTCAAGTAGTACGATGCTTGGGGACAACATACCGCTGAAGGCGGGGTGCACAGTGCCGCCCCCCTTGTTGGCTTTCACGGACCTTGCCTACCGCATGCGACACCCAAATGTTCTGCAACCCTACGCGGAGCGCGCCGTCATTCATGAATGGAACTTGACGGAGGGTGTCTGGAGGGCAGTGGAGACGTACGTCGTGCTATCCTCTGAGCCTTTCTCCAATGGCAACATGCGTGCATCTTATTACATGATTGACCTTCGCCGTATCAATTGCAAACTGGTGGCCAAGCGCTACCTCAAGGCGTCTGTAGAGGACGACCAATACTACGATGATGTTTCCATGCACAGTATCGCTGGCCACTGGGCTCGACTGTACAACGCCGCTAGCCCACCAAAGACGGTGAAGTTTGTCCCCGCTGCGGTGCTTGAACTGCCGCACCGCCAACCCCCTCTTATTCTCGCCATGGAGCCGCAACTTGAGGGCACCTTCAAGAAGTACAACAACAATTGTGGCTACGTCCCACGTGATGCTCGCTGGACCCCGCAGGCCTTTTCTCACTTTACATACCATGCCAGTCAGCATTCACTGATGGTTGTCGACATCCAGGGTGTTGGGGATATCTACACTGACCCACAGATTTTGTCCCCTGACGGCGAGGGCTATGGCCGAGGTAATCTTGGCCGCAAAGGCATTCGCCGCTTTATCAGTAGTCATCGATGCAACTCTGTATGCAAGGCGCTCAATCTACCACCTATTGTCAACTCTAAGCGTGCCGGCAGTCACGGCTCGGCTTTGTACTCGCACAACACTGGCTTCGGGTTTGCTGCTGGTAGTGGTGGTGCAGGAGGTGGCGTAGTCGGCTTTATTGGTGTTGGCAGTGGCGGCGCTGCGGGTGCGGCTTCCACGTCTACCTCAGCTGCTGGCGCTAACGGAGCGAGAGGCCCCTTGTCTGTAAGCTTGTCTAACCGGGAGATGAACGAGGCTATCAAGAGCGAGAAGTTGCCACCAAAGATGTACCGTTCATTTGGTACTAGCCTTCGTGACCGCAGCACCTCCAACACAAGCAATACAAGTCAAGCAGGCGGTGCCGCTGCAGGACCAAATGGCGGACAGACCAGCAGCGGCAGCAGTGGCGGGAATAACAACAACAACAACCACAACGAGCACTCTCGTTCGCAGCTGGTTGGGTACGCTAGTATTCCCGTCTCTGGAGGGCCATCACAGCCAGTGTGCAACACGAGTACTTTGTCTCCAGGTATCATGGGCGGCAACGGCAACGGCGGAGGTGCGGGTGCAGGTGCAGTGGGTAGCGGAGCAGCTCCCGCAGTGTTGCAGGAGGGCGGACACAATGCGAAGTTTATGCAACATCTACGCAGCGCGGTGTCTCGGCAACAGCCTAGCTTTTATGGCAATCCCTCAGGTGTGGCACCAGTTCAATCGTACGCTGGCGGCAGCGGCACCAACTCCCCAGCTCAACTGCCGCTTTTCTCGCGTGGCGGCGTGATGGGTAGCGACGCCAGTCAGGCGCAGGGGACGGGAAGTCTTCGGGCGAGCATGCGCAGTAACAGCGGCTATGTAGGAGCTCAGTTTAGCACTGGGACTCTGAATGGAGTGGGGGCAATTGGGACAGGTCAACAGCAGCAGCAGCAACAGCAGGATCAGCAGCAGCAACTACAGCAGAGGCAGGCCTCCTTCTTCCGGCCTGTACCGCTTACGCCACAGCCATCTCATGGTGGAGCTAGTTATGGATACTCTGAGGGAAGTGGGGCATGCCGCAGTGGGGGACCTACCACACCTATTTTGACTCCACAACAGCAGCTGTGGAGAAGTCAGCTGCCAGCCCCGGCAGCCGCGGCGGCGGCGGCGCACGCGCGGGTCTCTAGTCAGACACCCACCTCGAGTAATGCAGCGCCTGCGTTTTCGTCTATAGAAATCGGTTCACACATTCTACGGCGCTAAATAGTCATTACTTGAAAGGCAAATCTCTCACTCTGTGTGTGTGGGGGGGGTGGGGTGGGGGGGTTAGGCGGGTATATCTGTGACCACGACCGTCCTTTGTTTCCTCCCTTTTTTTTATTTGACTGATGTATGCTTTTGTTTCAGCTTACACTTTTTAATTTATTGGTATTGTAGTGCGACTTCTTGGGGGCATTCCTTCTCTCTTGTTTATCATGTCTGTTTCTCTTTACCCACATATACATTTGGACAGGATGCCTTTGCGCTGTTGTTGTTCTCGCAATTGCTAAAGAAACACTTGCATTGGGTGATATATGTCTGTTATAGATGTGTTTATCAAGTGGCGAGCCTGTTTAGAGAAGGTGTTGTGCTCTTGCTTTACTCAGCTGAGTTTTTTTTCTCCTTCATAATGCGTTGCTCTTGCTTTCTGTTTTCTTTGTGGTGTAACACTGCTGTGTGTGCGTTGGTCTGTGCCAGTGTGCGCGTTGATGTGTGTGTAGGTGTGACACGTGGCATGTAGCTAGTACTCGAGATCTCTTTTTCTCGTTAAAGATCGGGGCTGGAGCTACCGATCGGATTTTCTTTTCTGTTTTTTTTTTTGTCTCTGCAACTGCTTTTTTTAATTTTTTATATCTTACTTCTTTCTTTGTGTGCGCGTCGATCAAATATATGTTTTATTGTGGTCATTGCAACCTGTTATACTCTTTTTTTTTTACGGATAGACAGTATATGACAATTATTTTTCTGTTTTCCTTTTCCGTTGGTTGCAAGCGAGTTGATCGAGTCAGCTCACGCTGAGCGCGACTGTAATCAAAGTGCAGATCATTAACAAAATAATACATGTGTTTGGTTCACTGGTATTGCAGCGATGAAGGGACACTCTCGGCACAGCGAGGTCAGGATAGAACAAATGTGCGTAGGGATGTATCCTTACGATAAGAAAAGCAACAGCGGCATTTTTACAGTGTATGTGTGTGTGTGTATGTCCTTCTCAAGCATTTTTTTTTTTTTGATGTTGTTTCAATTGGTGGACACTGCCCATCATAATGTAGACATATAGTATGACAGGAACGACTTGTATGGAATAATGTTATCCAGGTATTTCCTTTTTTGTTGAATATATTTATGTTGCGCATCTTTTTAAATTATCTTTTCTTGATAGTTGCTCGTTCGCACTGCTTCTCTCCCCCCCCCACCCTCTCCTTCTCACTCTCGCTTCCTTAGGTTTCTACTTTGTTCTACCTTTTGCCTGATTACTGTGTTTTTTTTTTCCTTTCTTGCACTTTTATTTTTGTTGTGTGCGAGGAGTGTATATTGCTGTCTACAGAAGGACAACAACGTGGGCCTGTTACTTTTTTTTTTCTTTTTTTTTTTTTAAAAAAAAATCTTTTGCTTCTTCTTTGGTGTTGGACGTGCTCTTGCTGCATAGTGAAAAGTGAAGTCCCTGAGATGAAGAGGGGAGGGTGGGCGATAAAGGAGAAACAGAGGGGCTTATATATGTCTACGTCTAAATTGTGTGAAGTGAGTTTTTTTTTTTTTTTTTTGGCACACACCTGCGTGTACGCTCATTTTAACTAATTTTATCTGTAGCACTATCTCTGACTTGATGTGTGGCTCGCAGCGTTTTTGTTGCCGTCATATAGAATTGTAAAATGACCCTCTGTGTCTACTATTTTGTTGTTGTTGCTGCATTTTTTTTTCTTCCTTTTTACATCTTCACAAATATAATCTTTTCTCTCTTTTTCTTTCCGTTGCTTAACGGAGCACTAACGTTACTGTATAAAGAGAGAACAGGTAGAAACCAAGAAAAAGGAATTGTGAAACATTTGAGGTTGAGGACACGTTGGCATACTCACGTTGCCATTCATCCAGGCGTATCCATATATACGTGTAGAAGGAAAGGGAAAACGTTTGTTAACATATACCCCCAGTTCATTTCAGACGAATGAATATCACTCAGCAGCTCTGGAGCGCTAAGGAGTGGGCTCGTGTCAAGGCCACTGGCAGCGAGGTGGTCATTATGGTGCACAATGCCACTAACGAGGACAAGTGGGGCCCTACCGGGCAGCAAATGGACGAAATATGCCGTGCCTTTCCACGTGGTGGGCAGCAGATCATGGAGGAACTGCGCTGGCGCATGAAGAACCGTGACAAGTCGTGGCGTGCTTGCTACAAGAGCCTGCTCGTGCTGGACTACCTCGCACGCAATTGTGGAGACCCGTATCTTCCCGAGATATGCTCCGTGGTCCCCACTTTGCGCACCATCGCACAGAGCTTCTTTTACACGAACCCGAAGGGTGTCGATCACGGTGTCTCGGTGCGCGAGCGGGCAAAGAACCTGGCGGATCTCATGAGCGATGGCTTGCTGCTGCGTGAGGAGAGGCAGAAAGCGACGCAGACCAAGGCGAAGCTTGCCCGCGGGGCGAGCGATGGGGGAGGTCCCAATAGTGGCCAGGGTAGGTGCGGCGGATACGGAAATTACAGTGGCGGCGACTCGGACCGCTACGGCGGCAGAAGTGGTGGCAGCGGCTACAGCAACGCAAACCTTAACAGCCGCCCGACCTACACTGGTGGCGCTAGAGGCGGCTACGACCCTTACAGGCCTACTTCTCCGCCTACTACTACAAACGCGCCTCCACGCACCAAGGAGGAGCAGGAGCGCTATGACTTGGAGATGGCTCTGCGCATGCAGCGCGATGAGGAGCGCCGCGCAGGTGTGTCTGCGGAGGAGCTGGAGGTCATGTATGCCCGCCAGGCTCGCAAGACGAACGCGCGGGAGCAACGCACGGCAGCAGCCGCAGAGGCCGACGAGGACCTTGCGCGCCGTCTGCAGGAGGAGGAGGATGCACGAGCAAGGCGTGAGGGCAGGGAGCTGCCCACACTGAGGTCTGACACTGTCGCCACGACGCTACCGACCGCCAACGCACCTCCTGCATCTGGGGCCCCAACCCCGGCAAAGGCTGGGCGCGAGGAGTCACCGAAGCAGCAGCCTGCCTCTAACGTGCTGGATGACCTCTTCGCACCTGCTCCAACACCCGCCGTCACTAGTGTTCCACAGGCCCCACCACAAGTGGCAGATCCCTGGGCTCAGCAGCAACAGCAGAAACAGCAGCAGTGGAACCAGTTTTCCCAGCAGCCAACGGCACCTGCGGCCTCTGGACAGTGGAGCCAATTTGCTACTCCTTCGGCTCCTCCTCAACAGCAGACAAACCCATGGGATCAACCCCAACAACAGCAACAGACCAATACCTGGGGGCAGCCTCAGCAACAGCAGAGCACTGACTCATGGGCACATCCACAAGCGAACACGTGGTCTCAGCCCACGTCTGCGCCACAACCGCAGCAAGCAAGCGCCAATCCATGGGACCAGCCAGCGGCCTTGCAGCAGCAACAGCAGCAGCCACCGGCTTCAAGCAATGGAATGTGGGGAAATTCTTATCAACAGCCTCCTCAGCAACAGCAAACGGCCGGAGCGAGTATGATGTGGGGCCAGCCTGTGACCGCACCACAAGGTGGCTTTTCTATGCCCCAGCAGCAGCAGCAGCAGCCCGGCGCTCAGGTGACTGCAGCAACAAATAACATGTGGGGCACGCTTGATCAGTTTTCCAACCAGCAGCAACGCAAGCAATGGTAGCTGAGAAAAGCGAGGGAAGCAGCAAGAGAGAGAGAGAGGGAGAGAAACAAAGAAAGGAAAAGAAATATTGCAATCAAGCACACATTTCTTATAAGATTATCGAACAGCTGATGCTGAGAGAGTGAGCGACGAACCGGTACTCTTGCTCATAGCAGGGTACATGATGATGGTGATTGGTACGGATACTGTTGTCTAAAGTTGCTCCACCCTTTCAAAAAGTTTGCCACATATATACACACATGTGCAATACGAAGATTTCCTCGTGCTTTTTTTTTTTTTTAAGTTTAACACGGCTTCAGAAAGGTGTGGATGGGGGGAGAGGGAGGAGAGGCGTATAAATACACTTGGTGAACCCAAAAGCAAGTGTGTCCGCTGTACTGTGCGTTCCCTATAACTATCTCTGTTTTTTTTTTTGCTACTATTTTGTTTATTTACTATTTTTATACCAATTGTTCTTTGCTATATATCGTTCTCTTGGTGCTGATCTAAGATGCCAGGCGCGTAAGATTGAATCCGTAACTCTCTTGTTGAGGTTTATTATTATTATTATTATTATTACATGGTGTTTGCCGCTTGTACAATAGGAGCAAAAGAAAGAAAGAAAGTAAGAAAAATATATCAGTTGACATATAGCAAAGCAACGATAAAGACAACAACAGCATATAAGGGGGGGGGGTAAACATATACAATTTTTATGTGACTGGTGTGTAGTTGTTTGTATGCGGATTTGTCTTTGTAGCACATTTTGATAGTGTGTATTTGTGTGTGGTGTGTGTTTGAATATATATATATATATATATATATATAGTGTCTGGCTTGTTTCTCATCCTCCTCCCTCCTCTTTTTTTTTTCATATTGCAGATAGAGAGAGTGTGTGTGCGTGGATTCGTTTTTTTTTTTTTTCTTCTTCTTTGTGCGTTGAATGATGAAATGATGCCGACATGGGGGAAAAAAAAATCAAAGAAACTGAAGGAAGGAAAGAAAACAGGGAAGCTAGTGCTTTGTATCTTGATGTGTTGATTGAGTACGGCGAGTAGCTGCTGCTCTTTTTTTGTTGTTGTTGGATAGCATCCTTTTTTTTATTATTATTATCCGTTTTTTTTTTTGTCTGATTATTGGCGATTTATGCAATCCAGAACATTTGAAACCAACATATCAATAGCAGCAGCAGTATATATAGGGTTGCAGCTCCACTTCGTGCCAACGCAGTAGTGCTGCCAGATCGTGAGGAGATGAGGGATCAGTCCCTTGAAGCGCATTTATGATTTTTTTTTTTAATTATTATTATCTTTAAAACACTCTCGTTTTATATCCTTTGAAATGTGCCTGATCCTACTTGAACATTTTTATTTATTAAACATTTTTGTACTACTCTCGTTTCGATCTTTTATTTCTACCCCATTTTTTTTTTTTACTGGCAGCACACGTAAGCACATATTATACACCACACGAAGTGCCACAGTTGGGAAGAAACCGGTGCATTGTGTAGCAAGTAGCAAACAGTGTAGTGTCGAAGAGAGAAAGGATTTCTAGCGCTTTCAAAAGAGAAAAAAGCTTTTTGCTTCTAAATAATTAGCCATATAACACCATTATGCTTCGCCGCACACTTGTGTCACGAGGTCACGCCACCTCAAACTTGTTTGCCCCTCCGTTTTCTGGACGCTGGTTCAACCCGCCTCATCAGTGGACCATGAGCGATACTCTCGTCCCTGCCTTCTTTATCGGCTTCTCTCCAATGGCGATTTGCGTATATCTCTATCATGCTGCCTACATGCCTCACTATTCACACTTTCAGGAACAACATTATTACCCAGCGCAGCCGTACACGAAGGAGTTTATCCACAAGTACCAGCGCCTGGAGCGCTGGCGCTGGTATTAGAATTAAAGAAGGAAAGGTTAGAAAGAAAGCCCAATCGTTGGAAGAGAAGATGAGGCTTGTAGGTAAAATAGTAGTTCATATATGTTTCTATAGTAGTATATGTACACGTAAATTCTTTTTCTTTTTGTGTGTGTGTGTGTTCTGGGGGGGGGGGGGAGTCGCGGAGCGTTTAGGCACCTCATTCTTTATATACGAAGTGACATTTAAAGCAGTACAAGATGTAAAAATGATCTTGCACTCAGTTTTCTTCGCTTTTTTTTTTTCGTTGTTGTTGTTTGTGTACTTTTTTATCGCTGACGCCACAGGTAATAGCAACATCCGTTATATATACGTGTTTATTAATATTATTGTTTTCTATTTTTTTTTTTTTTGTAGTATGATTAAGGAAAGAAGTATACCTATTATATTATTGTATAGTATAGTAGTCACATCGCAACGCGGAACACGATATGAAGTAAGGTAGTATCTCTATGCATGCACATGTGTATATGTGTACGTATGCAGAAGGTGTGCATACATCAAGCTTGATGGCTTTCCCTCTCTTTGCAGTGCTGCATAATACAGCCAATTTGCATTCAATTAATCAACGATGACCAAACAGACGCCAGCTAAACAATTTTGTTCTCACATATGCAAAGTGACAACATTCGTTTTTTTTTTTTCCCTGCCCACTTTCTTGTGCATTCCATTCCTTTTCCTCATACTATTTTTTTTTCAAAAGCGTTCACACACAGAAGTTTAGAGAGGCTTCGTACACACGAAATGTATTATAGTTTGGCCCAGGACCTACTCATCACGTGACTTATTCCTCTATTTATTAGTTTTTTTTTTACTACTACCAACAATAAGGATGAGTTTGGAATTTGAGGAGCGTGGCGCAGAGTGTGCCGAGTGCAAGCACTTTGTCTTTCTCCCTAATCAATGCCCTCGCTGCAACGCTTTCTTCTGCTTTGCTCATCTTGCGCAGCATCACCTTTCTCCTTCTGCCAGTATTGCCATTCCTCATGCTGCTTTTGTTGGTACAGCAGCAGGGGAGGGAAAGGAGAAGGAAGGCGAACCCCCTTGGTGCGTTCTAGCTCCCGATACCATCGTGCCATCCACGGAGGCTCCTCTTGGCGTGGATTCGACACATCAGCTGCTGGTGCGTGATGAGCAGCGTCCTCGCTGCAGCGTGTGCCACTCAGATCTCTGTGTGCTCGTGCCGTGCCCAGAGTGTTTGCGTAATTTTTGTGCCGAGCACCGATTTCATGGTCACGAGGATGAACGTAGTACTGGCAAGCAGCGGCATGTGCCGGAGACTAGACAGATGGCACATATACCAGGGGAGTTGGCACCTGTGGTGCTGGCTACGTGCGCACCGTACGTGACGGCTACCCCTCTCAAGCTCGCTCCACCGGGTTACCGCAGCCGCATGATGCCCCTGTTGATTCTTGTGGCTCAAGGTGAAGCCATCACCACTCACACTTGCCCTGCATCTTCTTCTTCTTCTTCAGCAGCAGCAACTTCAGTTGCGGTAAAGGGGGGAGGGGACGAAGTTGCAGATAGTAGCGCCATGAGCGTAGGAATATGTAGTGTCTCCGTGGCGGTGGAGGCTACTCTTGGGCAGATGCTACAGCGGTGCTTGGCTGAGCTCAAACTTCCTGTGCTAGAAGTCGATCCACTGTTCGCGGCCGCTTGCGCTGCTGCGCGCCTTTACACTCTTAGCGCGATCCGCAAAGGAGATGTCAACGTACATGCTTCAGCTAGCAAAGCAGGCTCTATAGAGCTGGTACTTGCTTCAGTGGAGCTCTCCGCGGTGACCAAGGTAGCGGTGCTTCCTACCACTCCCATGGTATTGCACATACCGACGCTGGCTCAGCTGCGGTCTAGTGACGTGCACGGGAAAGGGACGGAACTTGATGTCGAGCCTGTCTTGATGGCAGCAGTGCGTAATTTGCTGTTCAAGTCACAGGGAGGAGGTGGAAGAGGTATGAGAGGCACAGATGACAGGGTAAGAGCGGTGACGACGCGGCTCTGGCTGCATGCATCGGACACTGAGAGCCACGTGGCGTTGCCTTTGTGTCTACCTGAGGCGCCTGCCTCGATGCTCTCCGCAGGGGCGGAGGAGCCGACTGCCACAACGCCGGAGACTCTCTCAGCACCATCACCATTACCATCATCATTATCCTGCACGTCACGCGCCACTGCTATTGGGAGCGCCAGTGATGTGTGGCCGATGCGGGTGCCACCACCTTTGCAGGATGCCACGTTTCTCAATAGCAAGGCAGCGCCTAATGGGATGCAACAGGCGGGGACGGGCGGTCGAGTGACGGTTGCTGTGTTTGTAGCAGATACAGCGCTGCCTCGAGCGGTGAAGCCGTTTTGTTTGGCGTTGCGGCGGGACTGGCCACCTGGCCGCGTGCTCGACCGCGCCAGGGAGGAGGCAGAGGCTGCTGCTGGTGGTGGTGGTGGTGGAAATGCGGTGGTGCTTAAGCAGTACGTTCTGTTTTTGCTGTCCACGCCTGCTGCGGAGCCAATGCGATTGCTGGCCGAGTCGGACTTTACCACATCTCCACTCAAGGATGGTGATGTGCTGTTCCTTGGAGCACAGGATGAAGACAGTACGGCTTTGCAGCGCGAGGTGGATCGACTGAAAGAATTCAAGGGAAAGGAGCAAGCGGCTTTGAGGATGACCATGCAGAAGAAGTGTATCGTTATGTAGTTATTCATTCTCTCCACCCCTTTTTTTTCCCTTTTCTCTATTAAAAAAAAATGTGCATTGCTTGCAGGAGTACAATCCCGTGGAAGTATACCATTACGTCTTTTAACAAACAGGAATACCGTTGCACTCCTTTTTGCTGGAAGCAATTTCACAACGTATATGCCAGTACATCATCGCCTCTTTGCTATTTAGAACTATACTATTGTGCTTGGTTGTGTCCAGCTTTTATTTTTCTCTTCATGATACATTCTCCTCCTCTGTTGTCTCCTTTTCATTCGCACAAACATATCTTGATAACGTTTAGCTGCGCTCTACAGTATGTGAGTCTCTGTGTGCGCATAGGTACGTATCCATGACACACAAGTTGGGACTTCAGTCACCCTCCAACACATGACTCAAGTTTTCTTTTTACTTTGGTGAGTTTGCGGGGGGATGGGTAGGGGAGGAGAGAATCAGGATTAGGTGGAAGTCGGAGCTGTCGAGAAGCCTTAGC
>JASANZ010002043.1:0-38667 GCA_030849805.1 Sergeia podlipaevii | reverse complement strand
CTCCCCCCTTACCCCTCTTTTTTATTGTTATGGTTTCTCTTTCTCTTTCTATATACGTGAGTGTAAACAACTGGCATGTGGTAAACCTCTCCCTCTGTGTGTGTGTGTGTGTGTCCTTCATATTTTTCCTCTACAGTCACGTAATTTTTTAACTTGTACTGTGTCGATGCGCTTGTGTGCAGCTCTCTTATGTACCCCTCTATTATTTTCTCTCATCTCCCACTTTTTTCTTCTTTCCTTTCGTGTTGTTGTTGTATTTGTACTCCTTTTCTGTTTAAATAAAAACAAAAATGGGGTTTGAAACGCAAAAGGGGTATGAAGAGAAAGTAAGAGACAGAAAGAAAGAAAGAAAGAAAGAAATGGACAGCAGAGATAGTGAATGGAGCAAGAGTGGTCTTACTATAATGCTGCATGCAACATCTGGTATGGGCTGCTCAAGCTTTTTTTCTTCTTTGCATATTTCTGTGTGCTCTATGTGATCGATTGTGTACGTGAGCGTTGTTTCCATTATTATTATTTTTTTTAATTTTTCCTTTTTTTTTATCAGTATCATTGAAAAAAAAAAAAAAAAAATTACGTCTCTCGAGGGCAAGTACCTAAGCACTTCACAATATATACGCATGGCGAAAAAAAAATGTGATCGAAAGCAATATCTTTGAATCACGTTTGCAGTACCTGTATTCTATTTGGATCATGCCTTGTGAATTGCTAACGAATGACAGACAGGAAAGGTGATACTAATAAAAAAAATGAAAGGGAAATATAATAATAATAGAGAGAGAGAGAGAGAATCAAGGGTGGAGAAAAAGAAAGGAGGATATATATGTTTTTTTGTATATGAACAGGGATAGTACATCAATGAATACGAGCACGTCTCGGCATGTTGTATCGTCCTCTTCATTGCCCCCTTTCCCCCTCCCTTCTCCCTCTCTCTCTCTTTCATCCCCACTTTCTACTCTTTTTTTCTTGATTTTGTTGTTACTGCTCTTTACCACTGCACGCGCCACACCAGTATGAGAGATACATAGAAAGAGAGAGAGAAAGACACGGGAGAGTTGGGGTTGTTGTTTCACACAATACATATATGTCCAATCCACCCACCCACCCCGTGTCTCTAGCGGAATAGTTTCTTTTATTTTTTTTCTCCGTGTCCTTCAATAGCTAACATATTCCAAATGCCAATATGAGCGTGTGTGTGTGTGTGTGGCGGTATATATTTTTATATGCGCGCGCGTATGTTTGTGTTTGTGTGTGTGCGTGTGTGTGTGTGTGTGTGTGTGTGCGATTATGGAAAAAAAGGGGGGGTAAACACATAAAAACAAAAGCTATGCATAGGGGAGCAAAGATGGAAATGACGAGTGATCTTGTTATGTCATAAGTAGCGTATGGCTTTTCTTTTGTTTTGCTGTTGTTGTTGTCTTGATGGGGGACCAATAGTTATCATTATTATTATTATTATTTTCCTTTCTTTTCTTTTTTTTTGTCTTCTTTTTATACCCCATATAGATAGAGTGGGAAAAAAAAGGATTAGCGACGGCGTACGGCTTATGGAGAAGTAGGTTGAATTGTGCACTGCATAGCATCATTCTAAGCCTCTTGCACTCACCTTCGCTATCATTATTACATAATATATATTTTTTTTCCAATACGCATTTAATACTCATACATTACTCCCATCTAAGCACTCTCTTTTAGGTGACAAGAAACAGAAACACATACCCTCTTCTTCTTTGTTTATTTATTTGCTCATCACGTGTGTCTGTGTGTGTGTGTGTGTGTGCGAGAGAGACCGCACACCGTTTCACCTTTTGTTTTTGCTCACTATTGGTTGACTTTAGAGAATCAAAGGAGAGGGGGAGAAGGGGAAGCACATCTTCCCTTTTTTTTTCTGGAGAAAGGACAAAAAAAAGAAGAATGGCTTTGCCACTCTCCAAGGCCGCTGCCAACATACAGAAACAGATCACGCGTCTCGACGAGAAAGCAGTCAACCGCCTATTCCCTAACTCTCAGCGTGCGCAGTGGCCACGTGGCTACCTCCCCGCTGCCGGTGTCGCACATTTCCTTAACCCCGCAGGAGTTTCTTTTTGTGATGTGTTGGACTGCTATCGTGATATGAAGGAAGACCATCAGTATGAACTGCAGAAGGACTTTGCAGCGGACTACACCCTGTGGTGTCGGTGTGCGCTGGAGGATCATGTGGCCTCACTCGATCCCCGACAGAGGCGCAGACTGCGTCGCTTGACAGCACGGGACAGGACGGCGAGAGATAGCGAAATACGTCAGTTGTTCGGGCTTCAGCCATATTGTGCCCCGAAAGCACTCGGCACAGAAGCAATAACAAAGGCGAAAGTCACGGTTGCACACGGCAAGGGGGGAGAAGCAAATACTCATGGAGGGCCCTCGGGCAGCAGCAGCACCACCCCTCCTTCCGTGCTCAACACAAATAGGAAAAGTGATCCCCCACCACCACCGCGAGGACAAGGTGAAGGGATCTTCTACGAGCATACACCATACGCTGCGACCCAGCAGTACGCGATGCTGCCAGTAGCCGAGGTGCAATCCCCAAGGCAACCAGTTCACTTTACAACGTTTCCACAGATACGGAACGTCCTGCATACCGAATTTGACAGCATGTCAGCGCTCAGAGGCTTGAGCTTGTACAGTGGAGACGCACTAGTCTTGAGCTCGGAGCTGGTGCAGGAGGTGGCGTTGTATTTGCGGCGGCGCGTTGCGGAGATCATGGCGGATGAGGAGAAATTTCTCAACTCCGCATCCTCGTCCTCGTCCTTTGTGCCGTCGTTTTCCCGTGAGACGCCAGTCGTGTGCTTCTTCACCAATGGTCGCCTGCCGTATCTACTTGCCGAGAGTGGCTTGCTACCGTTTCTTGTGCAGCCAGTCCAGCTGCCTTCGCAGGCCGCACAGCGCCGTCAACGCTATGAGCGGATGGCATCCAAGAGTCCACAGCAGCAGCAGCAACAACAGCAGAACCCGCTACATTTTCTGAGTGATGCAGGTGTTCTACACGATGCCTTCTCCACTATTTTCCCCTGCGAGACCCTCTCGGTCGGTGATGCCTTGCGAAAGTACCGGCCCGCCGTTGCTCTCGTGGAGCCACACGTTGACAGGGACTGGATCACGGACATCAGGGGCTATTACAGCATACGTGAGGTCATTCTGTTGGGGCCTGTGGATTCTCCTGCTATGGGCAGCTTTGCATTCCCCTTTCTTTCTTTTGGCGTAACACCGGGCCCCACGAGCTACTGGACCTACAACGACAACCTGCAGCGTGTTGCAGGAGGAGCGAGTCGGGTGTGCATGCCGATGGACCCGCCACACGTAGCGCAGGGGTACGATCGACGCTTCATCGACGACATCTCAGCATGGATGATTTCACCAAGTGACTGTGCTGCAATTGGCTCTCAGTTTAGGTGTTTGAGCTTCGTACGCAAGGTGTGTCCCGTGGTGAAGGAAAAGCAGAGTACTGATACGCCCTAGATTTGAGGAGAAGACAGGAGGAAAGGGAGGGATTTTCACAGGCGTGAGTACTGGGTAGACTACTCCATCCCTCTCTTTTTTTTAGAGGCGAACTCAGTTCAAGGAGGGGAGCGGGGGGTGAGAAACATATGCATTTGCTTTATCTCTTCTAAAAGGGCAATATATATATATGCAAACATTTAAAAAAAAAGGGAAAAGAGGAAGGAATAAAGGCCGAAAGTGGGAGACCGTAGATGGAGGAATAAAGTTGATCACAGATATCATGTGCTACTACAGCAGCAGCAGGAACAGGAGGAGGGGGAGGACCATGATCACGTAAATAGGGGGTCATGGGCGTTGGTTCCTCATGTTATTAAGAAATTTAAAAGTGAATAGGAGACGTCGCCTTCCTCGCTCTCCACAGTGACAGTGAGTCCGCTTCATATGTAACTTTATCAACGACTAGCACACACACACACACACACGCGCGCACACAAAAAATGAAATAGAGAAATATTCTATTTAACCTGTGAGTAGTATATACACTCTGCATGTCTGGCATTCTTTAAAAAAAAAAAAAAAAACTCCTAGTTTACACGAAGTTATAATGTCACCTTAAATGTCATTTAATCCTTTTCTTTTGCTTGTTTGCTTTGATGTACTCTTCCTCACACATCCCTGCTCCTCTTTCTCTCTCTCTCCCGTTTCTTTGCGCTTGTGCACGTGCCTTACTCGTCCTTGTTATTATAATCACTACTACTACTACTCAATCTTCTATCTTAACTTAGCTGTTATTATATCGCCCTTTTTTCATTATTATTATTATTATTATTTTATCATTTTTTTTTTTCACCAGAACGCTCACTACCATCAATCGTATCACCATGGCTTCCCCCGACGTTGTTGCCAAGCTTGAGGCTGCCTACAAAACTCTCCAGGACAGCAAGGACTGCCACTCCCTCCTCAAGAAGTACCTCACCCGTGAGGTCCTCGATGAGATCAAGACGCGCCGCACCGCGATGGGTGCTACCCTCATGGACGTGATTCAGTCTGGCGTGGCCAACCTCGACTCCGGCTGCGGCGTGTACGCTCCCGATGCCGAGTCCTACACTCTCTTCGCTCCGCTTTTCAACCCCATCATCGAGGACTACCACCAGGGCTTCAAGCCGGCCGACAACCAGCCCCCTAAGAACTTCGGCGACATGAATCAGTTCGTCGATGTGGACCCCGAGGGCAAGTACGTCATTTCCACCCGCGTCCGCTGCGGCCGCAGCATCAAGGGCTTCCCCTTCAATCCCCTTCTCACCGCTGAGAACTACAAGGAGATGGAGAGCATGGTGAAGGGCCAGCTTGAGAAGCTCGACAGTGAGCTCAAGGGCACGTACTACCCCCTCACCGGCATGACTCCCGCCACTCAGCAGCAGCTCATCGATGACCACTTCCTCTTCAAGGAGGGTGATCGCTTTCTTCAGGCCGCCCACGCCTGCGAGCACTGGCCTACTGGTCGCGGTATCTACCATAACGACAGCAAGACCTTCCTTGTGTGGGTGAACGAGGAGGACCACATGCGCATCATCTCCATGCAGAAAGGCGGCAACCTGCGTGAGGTCTTCTCCCGTCTTGTCAACGGCGTCAACGCCATCGAGCAGAAGGTTGGCTTCTCTCATGACGACCACCTTGGCTTCCTCACCTTCTGCCCCACCAACCTCGGTACCACCATTCGCGCCAGCGTTCACATCAAGCTCCCCATCCTTTCGGCTGACCGCGCCAAGCTCGAAGAGGTGGCGGGCAAGTACAGCCTGCAGGTGCGCGGCACGGCCGGCGAGCACACGGAGAGCAAGGGCGGCGTGTACGACATCAGCAACAAGCGCCGCCTTGGTCTGAGCGAGCAGCAGGCTGTGATGGAGATGCAGAACGGTATCCTTGAGCTCATCAAGCTCGAGAAGGAGCTGGAGGCGAAGCAGTAAAGGGGGTGTCATGCCCTTTCTCCCCTCCCCCTCCCCTCTTTTCTCTCCTCAGGAAGCGTTATTTCTTGGAAGGTCCTGCAGGCAAAGCTAGTTTACTCATCAACGGACATTTAAATGAAAGGTCAATAGAGGAAAAAGGGGGAGAGGGGGGGTGGTATATCTATGAGTGATGTATATATATATATAAATATATATGTATCTACTGTCATGTGGTTGCTGCGATGGTGGTTTTTCCTTTATAGAAGACATTGTGTGCATGCGGCTTATGGCCCCTTGCTTTTCAACACATGTAGTACTTGTTCGACTTCGGTTCACGACTTCTCTTTTCTTTTTTTATTTTCTTTCTTTTTTTCTTTTCTTTCTTTTTTCTCAAAAAAGACCGGTATGGGGAAGAGATCTCTCCGGGGTTTTCATATTTATTCACTTTTTTTTCTTGCTTTGTATATATGATGTATGCGCTTGTGTGTCCGCTGCAACGATGTCCTCTTGCTACTTTCAAGGCAAGAGCTCTGCTCTTTGAAGTGGCTGTGCTGTGAAAGGAACCTCAACTCAACGCGCATGCATATTATATATATATACATGTTTCTTATATGTTTCTTCCTGTTTTATTCACTACTTTCTACTATGATGCAAATATACGGGGAAAAAAAATGTTATGCGAAAATTAAAAAAAAACTCAAGTGTATCTTTGTATGTTCGTTTCTCCTATGTTCGTTACTCCAGTATACTTCAGTATTGGTTTTGAGTATTTGAAAGAAGAAGTAATGATGCAATTCGTGAAAAGGGGGAAGCGAACACACAAAACACTACATATGTAAACAAAATATATATATATGTATGCGGGCTTCAATACCCATTTATTATTATTATTATTATTATTTCGACATATTGAGTGACACTCACTGAAAACGAGTACATGTGTTTCTTTTTTATTATTTTCTGGATGGGAGTCCCCATGTCTACAAAGGCGCGCAATATACCGTGTCCTTCACAACAAAAAAAAGGGGTAAAAAATATAGGATTTATATAGATGTTAGGTTTAAATGAGGCAAATGAACGAGAAAAAAAAAGGCGAATTATTGTATCCTTGTTGTGGTGGGTGAATGCTTTTTTTTTCCTTTTTTGCCACGTAATCCAAATCTCTGTTTTAAAAAAAAAAACACAAATACAACATCTGTTGCTTTTTTTTTTTTTCTTTGCTCCCTCTTCCTTTTATCTCTCCCGATTATATATGTATTTGTAGTACAAACAAAGGTGTTTAGTACACTTCTCAGTACACACGTCACTCATCTTGAGTACACACATATTCACACACACACACACACACACACACGCATACAAGGGGTGAAAAGAATAAGACGAATTTGAAAAAAGTAAAAAAAAAAAAGGAAAGAGGAAGTCATAACCTGCTGCTCCTCTTTAGTTGTTTGTTGCTGTTTTCTTCTTCTTTCTTCATTTAAGTTTGGTTTAACGCTCACGTATATATAGGCACATAAAGAAGAGCAGACACACATTCAAGAAGAAAGTGCAAGTGCTGCTTAGCTGGTACATCGTGCGTTGAGGCTTTCAATCTTGTTGTTGTCGTTGTTGTTGTTTTTGCATCAAACACAAACACAAAAAAAGAAAAGACCATTTTAAAAAAAAAATAGCAACAACAACAGCAAGCATGAGCTCACCGCGCGACTCTGATAGGGACAGCTGGAACCAGGGGGAGGACAATGGTCTCACCATCGACCAAGTCGTTAACTTCACCTGGGAGAATCTCACCTACAAGGTCCCTGTAGAGGATGCAGACGGAAACACAGTCTACAAAACGCTTCTTTACAATTTGAGTGGGTGCGCTAAAGGCGGGCGTGTGCTTGCCATCATGGGGCCTTCGGGTGCCGGCAAGACTACTCTTATGGGCACAATCACTGGCAAGCTCTTCAATGCCACCGCAATTCAGGAGGGCTGCTGCTTCCTAAACAATAACATTTACCAGCAGAGATACAAGAAGCTTGTCTCCTACGTGTGTCAGGATGATATTGTCATGGGCAAGGATACCCCACGCGAGGCTATTCGTTTTTCCGCTCGTCTCCGTCTCGGACTGGGCGCCTCTACCGCTGACCGCCGCGTCGCCGAGGTGATCCGTCGTCTTTCACTGACGAAGTGCCAAGACACGGTGCTGGGCATTCCTGGTATTCTCAAGGGCGTATCTGGTGGTGAGAGGAAACGTGCGAACATTGGCACTGAGCTTGTGACCAACCCGTACGTGATGCTCCTGGATGAACCCACGACGGGTCTGGACTCTGTGAATGCGGTTCGTGTGGGTCAGCTGCTGCAGGATCTTGCCAAGACCGACAAGCGCACCGTCATCGCCACCGTCCACTCTCCTTCCTCCGAACTTTTTGAGCTGTTTGATGACCTCCTCCTCATGGCCCGAGGGCACGTAATTTATCATGGTCCCACTGCTAATTCCATCGGCTACTTCGCTGCGCTCGGCTACAAGGTGCCCCCTCGCACGAACCCTACGGAGTACTTCATGAACCTTCTTCAGCTGCCAGAGGACATCTTGTCGCAACTGTGGTTGGCGTGGGAGGACTATGTCGTATCCTCCGCCGCGGACGATAACCACTGCCTCGCCTCTGTCACCGGCCAGGTGACGATGACCAACGAGTATCTTGAGGAACAACTCAAGCTGAAGGGTGCTAACTTCTGTCTACAGTTTATGGAGCTCTTGGGCCGCTCCTGGCGCATGTACCTGCGTGATCCCGGTGCCTTCTACGGTCGTGCCGTGCAGACCATCTTTTTTGCCGTCTTTCTTGGTCTCTTCTTTATCAACGTGAAGAACAACCAGCAGGGCATTCAGGATAGGCAAGGTGCACTTTATATTACCCTCATGAACAATCTCTTTGCTTCCGCCACTGTCGGCATTGCCTCCTTTCCGCCTGAGCGTGCGGTGTTTCTGCAGGAGCAGGCCAACGACGCGTACAGCGCCTTTATCTTTTTTTTGGCCAAGAACTGTGCAGAGTTTCCGTGGCAAGTGTTGTTCCCAACGGTGTTTGATCTTATTGCGTACTTTATGATTCACTTCTACCGCGCCGCTGGACCTTTCTTTGTCAACTGGTTCATTCTGGTGCTCGTGTCCAATTTTGGTTACGCGTTCGGTCTTATGTTTGCTACCTTCTTCAAGGAGTCGCAGGCTGCCTTTGCGATCATGCCCGTCGTGCTTCTGCCCCTCTTCATCGTGTCGGGAATGTTCGCAAACACTAGTCGTCTGTTTCCCTACTGGGAGTGGCTTAACTATTTATCCTTCCCGCGCCACGCCTATCTTGGGGTCTTCAACAACGAGTTCTCGCACCTGAAGGTCCTCTGCAACCCGGTCACGGAGAACTGCCGCTATGCCAATGGCGCGGCCGTCATTTCTGCCATGGGCTTCACTGGGTGGCACTACTGGCAAACATTTGTGTCGCTGATTGTGTATCAAATTGGTCTGCGCATCATCGGTGCCCTCTCGTTGTACGTTCAGGGCGAGAAGCGCCGCGGGAAGCTCGCCTTTGTGAGGAACCTCCAGAATCGCGTCGCTACCCCACGCGCCATCGCCTCTGCACGCAGCAACGATGAAATCTCCGCCGTCGCCAGCACCCCGCTGAACTCCATTGCAACTCCATCTAATGCGTACTACAGCGGGACTGATCGTGGCACAGAGGTTACGACTGCTTTTCCGGCTTCCAAGGCAGACGGGGCTAGGAAGGCAGCAGCGGCAGTTAGCCCTGCGGCTTCTAATACACCGTGCTCTCCCGTAAATGTGGACTCTGAAGCCAATGCCCGTGAGGTGAGGAGGGCAACGAAGCAGTAGGAAGCATACCAACTGCAACGAATGTTTTTTTTTGTTAATTTATTATTTTCTTTCTGTAAATTTCCACGCGAGTTGCTTAGATTTTTAAGGGGAGAAAGTACAGTCTAGAACGAAAAAAGAAGGGAAAAAGGTGGTGGTGGTGGGGAAAGAGAAATGAAAGAACACCATGAGGAGAGGGGAGGAGGGACATGCAGGGAGACGTGGTCACTGAAGCGACTGAAAAAGGAGGAGGACAAACAAAGCAAAAAGGGAGGAGGGAAGGAGAAGACATGAGAATCTAAACGGAGCGCAGTGGCTTTTTTTTTCTTTGTTTCTCACGCCTTTCTTTCTTTTTTGTTATTGCTGTTCTCTCTCTCAAGCCTTCCTGCGCGCGCCACAAGTGTTGGCTTCCTTTCACTCTATTTTTTTTTTTTGTGAGTATGTTTGCTTTTGAGAATATATTTTTTTGCTATGGGTGTTGTTTTCTGTTGTTATAAAATAACAACAAGTGAAGGAAGAACGAAATACAAATGGATGAGAGAAAAAATAGAAAGACGATTTGGCTGCTGCAACTATAGATATTAAAAGAAGAAATAACTAGATGGAGCGAGCCACGTTCGTTTTGATGCGATGATTATCAATGATTACTATTACTATTTGGTTTTGCTCTTATTATTGCTGTTAAGTATTCTGCTTTTTTTTTTTGCCACCTCCCGTATTTTGTCTGCGTGTGTCTGCGTGTGAGAACGGGAAAGACTCGCACTGATAGCGCTGGAAGCTCACGACGACGACAACAACGAAGGAGAAGAAGTGGAAGAGGGGAGAAACTATATTTGATAACAGCACAGAAAGGAAAAAAAAAGGGGAGAGGGAAGAAGGGAGAGGGAGAGATGAGAGGAGGCAAGTGGTACGCAAGAAACAATTCTATATATACATGCAGTTGTTTCTATCTGTTCTCTTTTTTTTTTTCTTCTCTCCTATTTTTTTAATGACAAACATATTTGTCGTCCTTTGTTATTCATTGCGCCACTTATAGCAGGAGAAAAAAATCAAAAGGGAAATGAATTGAGGCGAGGAGAGAGAGAGAGAGAGAGGAGAGGGAAGAGGAGAGGGAAGAAGAGGAGAGGGGAGGGAGGCAAGATATGTAAGTAATTATGGAAGAAGGGAGAGACTTCTTTATTGCAGGTTCGTTCTGTTGTTGACAAGAAAGTAAACGGAGAGAAACGGGTCAATGAATAGGTGGCGGGTGAAAAGAGTTTCATTCTTTCTTTGCTGACTTTTTTTTAAAAAAAAACAGGAGGAAAGGAACTCCACCTTTATATATAATTTATGTACTTCTATTACAATTATCAGATTCATAGGCGCATGGCCCCATTCTCTCTCTCTCTCTCTCTCATGCGTAGTGGAAATGCGTAGCTGGCCAAGCCTCGACGACAGTATATATCTGTAGCATATGCATATAGAGTAGCACGTCTCTTTCTTGTTGACTTTTTATTCTGATTGAGTGAGTGTGCTTATGAACAGCCAAGGAAGCTTTTTCTTTTTTCTTTTTTTATTATTATTATGTCCGTTCACTTTCATGCACACATTCATATGCATTCATATGTATTGGTATGTATTTGTGGCACAGTGAACGAGTAAATGAGCGTAAGGTGATGTGCCATTTCTATCGGGTTTTCCTTTTTAACATTTTTTTTTGTTACTATAATCTTTGCTCTCCCCCCACTTCATCACGCGCACATAAGCGCATACACATAATTATTTTCTATTTCCTTTTTTAGTGAATCCTTCCTTACCATTATGTTTGCTTTTTTTTTTTTCTCGCATGGTTTGGATTGCGCTTTCCTTCCCTCTCTCTCTCTCTCTTTCTCATGTTTGTGTCGCGACTTCCCTCTTCTTCTTTTCTTTTTGTGTGCGTGTGTGTGTTGCTGCTCTTTCTTCCCTCCTTTATGTTTCCCTTCTTCTCTCTCTCTCTCTCTCGTCTTTCGGAATGACATGGTAACACTATAAGTGAATACACAGCTGGAGGCTTTGTCAATGTGTTCGTTTGTTTGCTTGTTCTTCTGTTTTCTTCCGTCGGTTTCATATATATATGTATATATATGCGTTTGCCAATAGGAAACGTATATTGCTGTGCAGATGAAAAGACGAATGCATATGTATGTTCGTCAAGGCTGTTTTTACAGTAAGTTATATTTTGATAGCGTCATTGCGCCGTTGTTTCCTTTTTTTGTTTGCTTGTCGTTGGTTTGATTTTCAATTTTTGTACTTCTGTTCAATGTGTGGAAGTCCCTCGTGTGGCTCAGCGAGTTCCTATAAAAGATATGCTTGCGCGAGCATGTATGTAGGTTCATGTGTATGTGTGTGTGCGTGTATATGTGTGCTCTCCAGCTTTTCTCTCATTTTTCTCATGGTACCTGAAAACACGGGTTTCTCCCTCTTGTACTCTCTCTTTCTTTATTCGCCTGTTACATCACAGCGATAACTGGGCGTGAGGAGGGGGAGAGAAGCGAAAAAAAAAATGCAGAACTCAAACAGCAGCGGCGAAGGAAACTGGCAAAGGAAGGGGGTTGGCACTTTACTTTATGCGTGAAAGTGTTGAGTGCACAAACCCAAAAGAAAGGGCCTAGTTTTCTACTAGCCCTCTTCTTTTTTTTTTTACTTGTGGAACGCACATTTAAAAAAAAAAAATGGATGTCTGTATGGGTGGCTTGCTAATCTATAAAAGAAAATAAAGAAATGCTTTTGGTGTGCATGCATGATTTATTATTATTGTTGTTGTTGAGAGGGTGCAGAAGAAGAAAATGAAAAAGAAAGACCCAATCTCATTTAGAAGTAACATACCCACTAGTAGTTTACATAATGTTCGTGCTTTTTTTTTGCCTTTTTTTGTATTTGCTTTTTACTTCTGTTTTCTTTCCTCTATTGCTTAATACAATATATGGATGTTTGTATTTTCTTGAGGATGATTATTCACGTGTGTGTGTGTGTGTCTGTCAGAGGAGCTCACGAACGTTTGCACAATCATTATCACTTTTTTTTTTTGTGGTTGGGGGGTTGTTGCGTTTTAGATTTATATTTATTTCTCTCTGATATATATATATATATATATATATATATATATTTATATTTATATATATCAAGCCCTGGCGAGAAAAGAATAAGAAGAACAGCTTTTTTGGCTTTCTATTTTTTTTCTTTTTTTCTTTTGCATTCTTAGCGTCTCTCTCTCTCTCTCTTTGATTAGGAGAATAAGGTGAATACAAAGAGTGTATTTCTCTTTTTTTGTTGTTGAAATGGTTCTACATATATAAAAAATGGATAGCCCGTCGCCAATTGCATCTGTTATAGGATGATGTGTGTGTGTGTGTGTGTGTGTGTGTGTGTGTCGAACCCTCATAGCAAGAGAGGAAGACGCATCCGTTATAAGTGGGAATACCTGGGGGGACTGGCTGCTCTACTTTTTAATTCAAAGCTTCGACTCCTTAGGCACACTGGTGCGCACATATTCTCTTCTTCATTTATTTATTTTTTTGCAATGATGCTTTTTTTTTTTCATTTCCTTTTTTTATTATCATGGAAGGTTGTTTTTCTTCATATCCTCACATATACACCAATTTTTAGATACGTGAAGGTAATTTTATTATTATTATTACTATATTGCTATTGCAATAATCACTTGTAGTTGCCTGCTCATTTTAAAAAAATAAATTTGAAAGAAGAACAAACCACACACACACACACACACACACGTTATGATGGAAGACGACATTGGCATTGATCTGATGGAAGCCCTTGAGGCGGCAGTGATGGCGGCACGCAAGGCGGGTCAGATCATGTGGGCATCGGCTCTAGAAAGGCGGGCAGCGACAGCAGCACAGCAAGCTCCCATCTCTCTTCCACCCGCAGAGGAGAGCGAAGGAACAAGAAGGACACTTTCGAGCACCCAGAATGGCTCGGAAGGTGTCGGGAACAGCCTTGGTAGTAACATGAGCAGTACAGCAGTCAAGGGGGGAGAAGGATCGAATAGAGAAGAGGCCGCTACTAATAGTCCGGACATAGATGAAACAAAGATTGAGGACATGGCTACTCCGAATGTCAAGGAGGACCTTCTTCACGTAGAAACTAAGGATGGGCCCAGAGACCTTGTCACAGAGCATGACAGGCTTTGTGATGCTGCAGTGCTTGTTGAACTTCGTCGTTACACCGAGCGGGTGATGCGTGAGAAGCCACACATAAACTTTGCCTTTATTTCCGAGGAACTGAACCCCAATGTGGAGCTCACCCATGCGCTGACGTGGATTGTCGATCCCATTGATGGCACCACATCCTTTGTGCATGGACTCCCAGATTGCTGCGTCAGCATCGGGCTCACTTATCAAAAGCAGCCCATCTTAGCCGTTGTGCTGTGCCCTTTCCTTGCCTCTGGTGCAAGTCTTCTGCAGTACTTGAACAGTCTAGCGCCCTACGGTGTGCCGACTGTAGCAGGCAATGGCGCAGCAGCTGCGGTTGGCTATAGTACAACGACTGGTAATGCCAGTGTGGCGAGCAGCGGTACCCGCGGCGGAAGCGAAAGAAAAACTGAGAGGGGAGGCGGAGGCAGCGCCAGTACCCCTCCCCTCTCTCCGCATCCCCATGTCGCTTCTAGCGCAAGCCCACTTGGCGATAACGCAGAGACGCTGCCCTCACCTGCCCAGCAGCCGCAGCAGCAGCAGCAGCAAGTCAACATGAGAATTATTCCACCTGCTCCACCTTCCCCGGTGTCATCTGCCTTCTCCCTTGTAAGGTCGGTATCTATGGCAGCAGGGGGCCCCGTGCCCTCCCCTCAGGGACGCAAAGAAGGCCTCCTTGAGTGTCACGGAGAGCTCTTCACAGCGGTTAAAGGCAAAGGCTGCTACTGTAACGGTGTAAGAGTGTCTGTGAATCCACTCGCCACCCCGGAGAACGCGCTCGTCGTATTCAATTATCCATACAGCGTGCCACTTTTCCCAGAGGAGGCAGCGGCGGCTGGAGAGAGTAGCGCATTGCGGCAGAGCGCGCGGGTGGCCAAGTACGAGGTCGCCGTGGATGCCGCGGCACGGATTGTGCAGAAACTAGCAACACTGCCGGTGCCTGGTGTGCGCATGTACGGCTCCTGCGTCACAACACTGTCGCAGCTTGCCGCTGGACGCATTGATGCTTACGCAGAACCAGCGGGGAAGGTGTGGGATGTATGTGCGGGGTCCTTGTTAGTGACAGAAGCGGGCGGCGTGGTGACCAACATTCTAGGCGAGCCATTTGATATGTCGAGGGACACCACCATCTGCGCCGGGGCGACACGCGAGTTGGTGGACTTTATTGCGGATGCGTGTGAAGTAGAGTCGTACGGAAATTTTTGGATTCGATCGACACCCGCTGGCGCTTCTTAGGTTTCTTCTTTGTGTATGTGTGTGTGCACAAGTATATAGATGTATTATCATACGCAGGTGTTATACAGATGGTATTATCGGTCTTATTTATGATATTTTTTTATTTATTGTTTTGTTTGGTTTGGTTTGGTTCTTCACGAGAGAGATAGAGCAAGGAAAAGACAAGGAAACAGAAAAATGCTTACACTCTGCAAAGGAAAAAAAAAAAATCAGGGAAACAGTACATTAACAAACACTGAAAGTGGAGCTAAGTTCTTTTCAAGAGCTGAGAGAGAGAGAGAGATGCTCACGTGAATGTCTGTAAGTTGTATATGAATATATAATGATCTGTCTTCCTTTCTTTTTCTCAACCTTCTTTTTTTTTTCTTCTTTTATATGTTGATCTCTTTGTGTGTGTGTGTGAGTGTGTGCGCGTGTGCGTGTTTTCTTCTTCAACACATATTGGGTTTCTTACAGCAGTTCTCTGTGTATATTTATTTATTTATTGCACACCCGCGTGTGGCGTTATGCTTGCATCCGACGTTAACGGCAGCGGCGGCAGCAGTGCGACCCCCTCCTCCCGAACAGGTGGAAGGGAAAGGTTGTCAGCATTTGGCAGTAACCATGCTACTCGGGCTCATAGTGACGGAGCGGCTTCTACTACTCCTGTTGGTATGAGAGAAAAGGATATCAGCATCAGTTTAGATGATGACACCTCTGTCAACGCACGTCTGCTCGACTCAGTTTCCGCCACTAAAACCACTCTTGATGCTGCTACTGCTCCATCAATCATGGTATCGTCATCATCGGTCTCACCGCCTCCACCGAGTGCATCATCAGTCGACAAGCAGCGAGCTAGCATATTCGCCAATCACAATGTGCGCTTCACCATGCTCTACAATTTCTGTGATGGGGCATGCTTCAGTGTCTGGGGTGCTCAGCTATTGCCCGTTTTGCTAAAAACTATTTCAGGTGATACGGCAGTGGGCTGGTCTGCTGCTGTGTGTGGTATTGCTCAGATGGTTGCAGCTGTACTCGCTGGCTATGCTGGAGACCGCAGTCCTCGGCAGGTCGTGATCCGCGCTGGGGCGACGACTGGCGTGGTCGCCATCGCATTTTTTCTTGCTGGTGTGTACTTGTACTCCATCCCTGTGCTTCTCTGTGCGCAGGGGTTATGGGGAGTGTATGTCGGCCTTGTCTCCACCAGCAGCGAGGCACTCTTTGCGGACTGTGTCCCGTGTGGAGAGCGAGGCTACGTGTACAGTTTGAAGTGGATTGTACAAACGCTGTGCTATGTAGTCGGGTATGTGGTGGCGCTCACGGTACTCCTCACATTTGGTAATGAATGGAGTGTGTCGAGTGTGACGAAGGGGATGGTGTTGGGCCTCGCGCTGCACCCGCTTGCACACGCGATCTTGTTTACCTTGAAGGATGCATATGCGCTCAACGAGAGAAATATCAACAGCAGCAGCAGCAGCAGCAGCAATACTGCGGCCATAGTTTCAGAGGATACGTCAGTGGTAGTAGCAGTGATGGCTGAGACGGCAGAAAAGAACTTAGACGGCGCTGAAGGCGATGGCACTGCAGCAAGCACAACAGCAACAGCAGCAGCAGCAGCGAGCCCGAGAGAAGAGCAGAGATATGAAAAGGAATGGGGAAGGGAGATGAAGGGAGAAGATGAAGATAAAGGGCAACGCAACTGTGAGTTGCTCTCTACAGAGCAAGCCATTAAGCGTCAGCTTATGCTCGAGTCGCGCCGTGCGTATGTCGAACACCTGGAGCAGCAGCAGCGCCGTAGCAATCGGCTAGTTCGCTTTTTGGGAGCCGCACATTTCTTGTTAAGGCATCGCTTGTGCTCCTGGGTGTATGTGCCCTATATTGTGTGTCTCGTGGACTTTTTAATGGCAGTGGGATCCGGGGTGACGCTGCAGTACTTCCCATTGTTTTTTGTCAAGGAGTGCGGGGTGACACCGGTGGGGCTGTACATGACATTTATCATCTCTACCTGCCTAACCGCTGTTACTTCTCATCTTGTGCGGTATGTGGGGGATCACTACATGGGGCGTGTGCCTGCTGTTATGGTCACACGGACTATCGGCACAGTCTTTGTGCTACTCATGGGTACTGCAAGGGGGAATAGAAAAGGTCCTGGCTACATGATTCCTTTCTTTATTATTCGTAATGCGTGCATGAATGCGGTCATGGGCCTGACCCGCTCCGTCATCATGGACTGCGTCGCCAAGGAGAACAGGGCGAAGTTGTCTGCCTTTGAGAGCTTCTCTTCCTTCACCTGGGCGGGGAGTGCCATGATTGGGGGTTACATCGTGTCTGCTCACAGCTACCAGTATGCCTTTACAATCACTGCGCTTTTTCACTTCTCTGCGATTGCTCTACTGTTGCCTGCGGCGGTCGGGGCAGCGTCTGTGGAGCGTGTCTTGCGGCAGCATCGTGAGCCCATATGAAGGTACAGAAACGAGCTGTAGGAGTTTCTTTTTGTTTTTTTGTTTTGTTTTGTTTTGATTTGTTTTCTCTGCTCGTCACTACGCGTGAGTGCGCAATATGTGCACATGCTTTTGCTTCACCTTCACGGAATTTACCCATATGCCCTTTTTTTCTTTTTTTTTCTTTCTTTCTTTCTTTGTCTCTTTCTCCTCTTTCTTCTCTTGTTAAATGTGTTGCAATCCAGAGAAGACAAGGAGGAAGAAAACTATGAACGAGAGGAGAATCATCCAAGGACAAACGGAAAAAGCAAATACAAGTTCTATTTTATTTATTGTCACTTCAGCACATTCTTGTTGTCTGTTTTTTTTTTCTTCTTTTTATTTTGTGTCTCCCCACTATATACGCATCGTGGTCCCCCTCTTCTCATTGAATCATCTCCACCTCCACCTCCCCCCTCCTCCTCGCGCGTAGGTTTCGTGTAGAGATATACAGCGCGTTTATTATCACTATTATTATTATCTACTGTTTATCGAATTGTATATATATATATGTTGTGAGTGCATGCCACTTCTTGTTGCTTTTTGTTGATTCTCCTATTCCCCACCTCCACATCGCTAAAGGAAGCAAAAGTTTTTCCTTCTTTGATCAGTGTACCTACTGCCATTCTTATATATATAGAGAGAGAGAAAGAGAGAGATTTTTCAAAAAAGAAAAGCGATAGATGGAAACTCATGGAACCCAAGCAAACTCCTCAGCTGATGTAACGTCTCAGCAGAATGGTTTAGGAACAAGCGGTTCTGAACAACAGCAGGTGGTAAACGCCAGCAGCAGCAGCGGCGGCAGCGGCAAGGCGCGCTCGTTACGTGCTGGTCATGGTGGCAGCAGTCGCTCCAGTGAAAGCAATCGTAGCTATCGTGCGGTACGAAAGGAAGCGGCCGCAGCAGGCATGATGGACTGCGATGAGAAAAGAGACTCTGCCCTGTCAGACCCAGAATTCCCTACGAGCCCGTCGCAGATGATTGCCGCGTATATGAACGAGGCTGCGCAGGAAGGAGGCAAGTGGTCTGCCCTTAAGAACCCAAACGTTACCCGGGTGCTTGCGTTCTGCTTTGTGGATGGAGGAGCTTTCAGCATTTGGAATCAGCAGGTGTTTCAGGTGTTTATCGAGCAGCTGGGAGGCAAGACCGCGGTGGGGTGGATGTCTGCTGCATCGGGGATATCGCAGATGGTGGCGGCTGTCGTTGCGGGCTTCATTGGTGATAAAGTCAAGCGACAGACGGTGCTACGCGCGGGCATGCTTGCGGGCATCATAGCAGTAGCCATTTCGATTGGAGGCCTGTTTTCTCTTAGTCTGGCCGTATTTTACATTGCCAAGGTGATGTGGGGCGCGTACTCTGGCGTGGTGGCCACAGGCACGGAGGCGATCTTTGCGGATAGTGTCGCCACTGGTCGTCGTGCCTTCGTGTATAACTTGAAGTGGATGGACCAGACTTTATCTTCCGTGACTGGCCTCCTCACTACTGCGATACTGCTGGTGCACATGGGTAATGAGTGGAAGCGGTCAAGTCTAGTTAAGACGATGACGGTGGGTCTTTGCATTCATCCCATCGCGATGCTAATACTGTGCACGCTGAAGGACAAGTACATCATTCATGAGGAGGAGGAGGAGGGAGAAGTGGTGCGTGTGATGGGTGGAGGTAGAAGCTCCGATGTAGTAGTGATTGCCAGCGGAGAGGTAGAGACTACGGTCAGGGAGGATACAAGACGGCATGATGCCTCAGAGGAGGAAGATAGCATGGTACTCGTTGAGGTGGCGAAGCCGAAAGCGGAAGCAGCGACAACGATGAAAACACAGGAGCGCAGACAAATCGATGAGGAAGGCGAGGGTGGCTACGTAGATAATCGTCCTTTCCACCACCATCATTACCCTAGTTCAGAAACGGAAATGCATCACATGGCTGCTGAGGCCCCACCGCCCATGCGTATCCTCAGCATAAAGGAAACCATCAAGCTGTTGAACACTCGTCATGCGTATGAACGCCGAGTGTTTCTTGAGGAGCAGCACCGCCTTCACAGCCTTCCTGCGCGCTGCTGGCATGCAATTCGGTACTACTGGGGCGTGATGTTCAGCTGGGAAGCGGTACCCTACTTTGCCTGCCTGGTAGACTTCCTCGTCGCGTTTGGATCTGGTATGACGATGCAGTATCTTTCTCTCTTTCTCATCCAGGACTACGGTGCATCGCCGGGGGTTCTCATAACGGCACAGCTGATTATTTGTCCATTGCAAGCTATCTTGTCCTTGGGCGTGCAGTATCTTGGCGACTTCTACGTGGGTCGCTTGCCTTCCACTATTATCTCCCGTCTTAGCGGTACCTGGCTCATGGTGGTGATGAGCTCCACACGTCCTCCGATATACATCATGTTGCCCATCTACGTTGTGCGAAACGCGCTTATGAACTCCACACGCGGTGTTAGCCGCTCCGTCATCATGGACTGCGTCGCCAAGGAAAACAGGGCGAAGTGGTCTGCCTTTGAGAGCTTCTCTTCCTTCACCTGGGCGGGGAGTGCTGTCATTGGGGGTTATATTGCAGATGCACATGGCTATCAGTACAGTTTTGCCATCACTGCTCTTTTTCATTTTTTTGCTCTTGCCATGTTAGTGCCTGCTATGTGCGGCGCTCGGGTGGTGGAGGAGGCTCTTGTGCAACAAAACTGGCGTAAGTGGAGCACGAAGAAGGCGGCAGCGGCGCTCTCGAAGGAGAGGGCCGCTGCGTCACAGAGCTGACGAGTGATTATGATAACGGTATATATTATTATCTTTTTTAAAGGTGATCAGCTGTTGCTTCACTGGGTAGTACGTCGGGGTTAATGGATGGGTTGTCTTTAGCATGATCATCGCTCCCGTAATTTTATTGCTATTGTGATTAGCATTGTAACTTAAATAACGGCTATTTGCCAGAAAGAGAGGAGGGAATATATATGTAGATATATATCAGAGAAAAGGTAATTTAACATTAAAAAAATTATCTTTCTTTCCTTTCTTTTTTTTCTTTTTTTTTTTGTAATTATGTTGTTCTCAACTCCGTTTCAATGTGTGTGTGTGTGTGTGTGTGTGCACATTTCACCGTTTTATTTTTAATATATATTTTTCTTTCTCCTTTGTGTTTCGTTTCAGAGAGAGAGAGAGAGAGAGAGAGAGAGAAAGAGAGAGAATTCTTGTTTAGTCATAATAGATACATTTATTGATAATAAGAATATTTTCTTAAAAAAAAAAAATGAAGTTTGCATTCTTATTTATTTATTTTTTTTTGTGTGTGTATGTTGCTGTTGTTGATTATAGATTATTGTTGCAGTGTCACCTAGTCGGTGAGGGGGCATATGTATACACATCGGGTAAACGCAGCAACAACTGCGTACGTGTGTGTGGACAGGTTTGTTCATGGACTATGTGCATCGTCACTGCCAGCCTTCTCCTCCCCCTCCCCCACATTCTTGGAAGACGAAGGAAGTGGAAAATGTCAACTACAAGCGAAAGAGAGAGAGAGTACTTTTAAAAAGAGGAAACTGTAAGTCAACGTTCTCTCTCTCTCTCTCTGGGCTCTGTGTGTGTGCATAAATACATGTACATACACAGATGGGATTGACAATTTATGATATCGCTATACGCATCTACGAACACACGTACAGGCACGCACATTACTGGTATTAGTCAGTAAGTGGGAATAGAGTGCGGCCAATTGTCATTTTGTTGTTGCTACCCTCTCTTCACACCCCGCTATTCTTATTCTTTCCCTCCTCCTATTCATTATATTATTTTTATTTTTTATTATCATTTTTCTTCTAGTGCGCCCATATACGCAGCTACACACACGCAATATCAATACATACATACATACATGTGTGTGTGTATATAGTACAAAGAACCAGTGTCCTTAGATAGAGCTAAAAAAAAAAAATTGGTGAGAGGAAGTACACACACACACACAAATATATATTACTACTATTACTATCATCATCATTTTCTTTTTTATCAGGATAGACGCAGCAACTATGGCATCTACAGCAAGTGGAAGCTTTGATGAGGAACAGTACTTTCATCTGAGTATGGCACTCTTGAGAAGCCTACAAGGCAACCATCTTTCCAAAGCTGTAGAGACAGCTGAGGCGATGCGAGACATGATGGGGGGCACCCTTCCAGCAGGAAGCCCTGCGCACGTACTGCTTGAGCTGAAGGAAGAGCTAGCCGCAACTAAAACGGATGAAGAAGATGAGGAGGAGGAGGAGACATCCACATCAACAGGTAGTAGCAGTGAAACAGGTGAAGGTAGTGAGGAGGAGGATGAAGAAGAGAGCGGAGAGGAGGACAGCAAATCTTTTGAAGAAGAAGAAGAAGAAGAAGATGCCGGCCCCATGAGAAAAAGAGTAATAGTTGGGTCGTCTGGTATGCGGGCTGCTAGTGATGCTCCTGTAGTCACAGTGGCAGATGAACTACGTGTCGTCCTTAGCATGCTGCCACCTGTGGCATCACTCGTATCAACAGACAGAGGAGACTCACCCACCACCACAATGACTACAGCGGCAACAGCAAGAACTGAAGTTGCTGGAGCAAGCGATCTGCACACAAGTAAAGGTGATGGTGGCATTGCTGATGATGATGATTTGACCGAGGAGGAGAGAACAATCCTGGCGCAGATAGACAGCGACGTATCTCGCAGGATGCAGCGCCTTGCCACCATTCGCAAAAACAGATAGCAGTATGAGCACACATACACACACACACACACACACACACACACTCACACGGTCAACTGAAGAAAGTAGTAGAGGGACAGCAGAGAGGTCACAGGCGCTTCTTCAGAAGGAGATGTATAGTAGAAAATATGTATGCTAGTATATATATATATATATCTATGCGCCAAAGCAGGGAGATGAAGGGGTACTTTCTCTCTCTACCTCCCCCCCCCCCTCTCTCTCTAAGTATGTGTTAGTGATGTCGTGTTTGTTTGTGTGTTGCTAGTGCTTTGTGCGTCACTGGTGGAGACGAGCCTTTGCTTTGTTTGCTCCTGTCCAAACGACGGAAGGGGAGAAAGAAGAAGAAAAAAATTCTGCGCAACTAAAAAAAGGGGGGCGAAGAAGAGAATGCTGCACATACTTTGCGTGTGTGTGTGTGTTCGTGTATATCTGGCCATAGAAAGGGGGTCACTGTGTAGAGGTACTTGCACTTTATTTCTTGGTAGCCACGTTGCTTCACATTAATATATACATAGAGAGAGAGAGGGATTTATGCTTTACTTTTCTCCCCTCCCCCATTTCCTTTTCTTTGCTATTGAAGCATCGCACAACTTAAGCGTATACATACATGATTAGAAAATAGGGGAGGGGATGAAAAGACTTCAACGACCCAGCACGCTCATCATTTCTTCTCTATGGTGTGCTGCCACGCTCAAGACAACTGCGGCGCCAGCTTCCTCGCGCACACCGACAGAAAGAAGCAGTGGAGCAGGTAAGGCAGGACGTGTTGAGAAGGTCAGGGAAATGTCTGCCAAATTTATTGAAAAAACTGTCAATAAAGAGAAGAAGAAAATTGTAAAAACTAAGAAGTCAATAATGAAAGGAGGCAACAAGGGAGCTGCCACTACTGCCTTGAGCGCTCGTGATGCCGGAGCGCAGTCGACTTTGACACACATTGCTGCTAAGCAGCAGCAGCAGCAAGAGGAATACCGAGAACATTTGCTACCCTTGGGGCCGTCGCCCTTTACCTCCTTCTCTTCTCTCGTAACAGCAAGAGGGGATGCATCCGCATCACCTTGTCTGGAAGTCTCGCAGTGGATTCATCCCACGCGCGTTCACTTGCGAGTGCGTTCTTTGCTTCTACAACTTGTGCTTCTCGCTGAAGGCCCCTACTCCCCAGTTGCTCTTATTGCCGCGCTTCGTGCCCAGGCGGACCCGACGACTTTGTACATGTGCAGCTGGGCAGGATATGCGCTATGCATTTTTGCTTCCGAGCATAAAGTAAAACGCAGTGATGGGGATGGTGTATGTGCTCATACAGATGGAGGCGACAAAGTGCAGGTGCCGCGTGACGTGGCAGCGACCGAAGAGGAGCTTCAAGCACTGCTCCGTGTTGGCCGTGCCTTCTACACCTTGTATAACAAGAGCATCCTTCATGTCTATCAAGGTCTCGAAGGTCACAAGGCAAGTGCTGGAGGTAACAAGGTTGAGTGTGCTGTGTTCGCTAGTTGCAGTGCGGTACCAGCTCCTTCAAAGGTTCTCGAGTGGATGGCACTAGGCATCCTCCTCTCTGACCCGTACTTTCGAATTTCTAGCCTCGGCGGCATGGTCTGCTACCCCTCCCAACCCTCCGTGCTGCTCGCTACGTGGGGGGACGTGGCAGCCTCGCCGCCCAAGGCGCAGGCAATTCGTAGGGCTACCAGAGAGCTAGAGCAACTAGTACATACTGCCACCACCTCCACTACTACTACTGCTACTAGATCTAAAGCTGTTGATGGACGTGGCATGTATGCCTCTGAGACCTCTAGCAGCATTCGACAACAGATGAAGTCCACTTCCACTGCACAACCTGCTGATGCTGCCGCTGTGGCGGCACCATGCCTGGGCGACCCCCAAACCTTCGTGTGGCTATCGCCCCAAGAAGAGCTAGAAGGGAAGGATGAGGAGGCAACGGTGTCTCGACAGCAGCATAGTGGCGGCGATAGAAACGTAGCCGCAGTGCCCATGTGGGCTAGCGTGCAATCTGTTATGTACACCCTCGGCGTAGTCAACGAACGCCCCGATAGCAACCTGGACGCTGACGAGGAGTCTTGCTGCGCTTCAGCTCTTATCACAGGCACTTGCGGAGGGGGAAGCACCGGGCATCCTCTTGTCGACCAGTGGATTCAATGTTTTGAACAACCTACAGTCACAGCTGTTGGGGCTACTTCCACTGATATCTTCGGGTGCAGCGCGCAGCATGTGGTGGATGGTGCAGGGGGGTCACTGTCCCCGTTTGCCTCCGCTTTGCCAAGAACAACACTCTCGGGAGTGAAGCGTGAGAGCGCCTCGCATCATCATCGCGACCACCACAAGCAGCAGTATAGCAATACGGATCCTCGCGCCACAGGGGATGGAAGCGGCAGTCACAGTAGAAGCAGCACTGGCAGAGGGCTTATCGGGGTAGGATGGAATGAGTGCCAGTTGACAGGTCATTCACAACTCCGCACATGGATCACTGAAGCTACCGAGGGCACCCTCGCTCGTCTTACGATGGAGAGTCTTCCGCAGCAGCTGCAGAGCGCCTCCGGTGGTCTCAGCATACACCACGTTAACCTACGCTTTGGCGCTGCTTTCCTTTTTCTTATCTCAGTGCCCATTTCTGTCGCAAGACTCTCGATGTTGCTGCGATGGAACGTTTCCATCCCGTTTGCTGGCACGACCAGCCATCACTCACTCTTGTATTTTCTTTTAGTATTCTGTGGGAACATCAGCGTTGCCCGCATGCAAGACAGGGAGGAGACACGGCGGCAGGTGTCACGGTTCATTACACATCAAGAAAAGAGACTACGTTTTTCTGCTGCGGCTAGGGCGGCTGTGGCGGCTAGCCCTGTCTACGCCTCTCAGCAGCAGCAGCAGCAGCAGATGAATTCAGCTGATAGTGATTGGACGCTGACGTTACGCGAGGAAGCAGCAGTGGCAGACTACAGCAGCCCTGACCGCGTCCACCGCCTGGTATTCTTCCGTGTGCTTCCGTGGCGTCGCATGTCCATGTCCACCCAACAATGGGACAGCGATGAGAAGGTAGGTGCTCAACGTGGTGGTGAGGACGAGAGGAGTGAAGGAGATGGTGAAGGCATCACATGCAGAAGCGGCAGCAGCAGCACCTTCGCGGGTCAGCGACTGAAGCACATTGAAGTGCTAGATACAGACCATCAAACCCCACGTGAGACGCTTCAGTTTCTCGCACAGCGGCGGCTGTGTGAGGTGGAGAAGGGACGAGGCGTCGGCACAAGTGGCAGCAGCGTGAGTAGTGATGCTGCCCATGCCGCCTCTCTCAACAGCGGCAGTAGTGATGTGAGTTCATTTCTGCAATGGCTGGTTAATGAGGAAGAATACATTTTGTGCTACCCCGTTGCTAAGCTCTTCTTTGAAAAGCGGATTGCGTCCTTGGGGTACGCCTGGCTTGCGCGGGCTCGGCAGCAGCAGCAGCAGCAGCAGCAAGGGATGGAAAATGAAAGAGCTTCCGTGCTCACAGTCGGCAAGCTGGCAAGGTTATGTCTGTGGGAACACGAGTATGGCAGTGAAATGGCCTCCGAGATGATGTTTGCGTACTTGAGTTTATTGCCAGATGAGGTGTGCTTATCACCGCCACTGTCGAGACAGCAGCGACAACAGCAAGAGAAGCAGATGGCGAAAGCGGTAGCAACAGCTCGACATGTAGACACCCTTGCAGAGTGGGTGGTTACGCTTTCAAGATGCAGAGCATATAGCAACTGATATATGGGGGGAAAAGGGGTGGAAGGGAAGCTGCTGCAGCGTGCGTGCGCGTGATGGTAGGGGGTAACCAGCGTGTGTTCTTGGTGCGGTGTTACTGAGATGGTGTCTGGTGTTATACCTACAGTGCATGTGTGCATGTGTGTATGTGTGTGTGTGTGTGTGAAGGGGAGAGAGAGGGGGGGGAAGAGGGTTATGAAGTCGATCGTCACATAAATAGAGTTATTCTTGATTTTGTTTTGTGTTTTTTTGTTTTTTCCTTGCGGATGAGCTCACTACGCAGGCTGCATTTTGTATTTTTTGGCATTTTCTCTATATAACCAAGAGGTGGTTTTAAAGTAGTATATATCAAATCTCCATTGAAGCACAGCATATGTTCTTATTATTATTATTATTATTATTTTCTATTTTTTTTTTGTTTGATATAGCATTGATTGGATTATATATATACCCAAAAAGGAAATTTTTTCAAACGAAGAAGTTAGGCATATATTATTATAATTGTTATCATTATTATTATTATTATTATTGTTATTATTTTTGGTGATAAATATAGATGAAAATGATGCGTGTGTCTGGAGATCTGGACCTGCAGCCCCTCAAGGTGCACATTTTGGATGACGATGATCATGATCTCATGAAAATTGGAGCGGACGGCGGTGATGGCAGAGATAGTAAGCAGCACGTCAGCTCTCCTCCTACGACCGCGGCCATTACCACGACGACGCTGCCCCTCATGCAAAGCTTGGGCCTGGCGTGTGTGTACATGTTTGCGAGTACCTACTATTTTATTGGCATCCGCCAAAGCAAAAGGAACGGTGAGGCGTACGATGGCGCCTTTCTCGTGCTCGCGATTGAGGCGGTCAAGTTAGCTGCGTCTGTTGTGTTCAAGTACGTTGAAGATGGTGAGTTCATTCCGAAAACTGTGTTCTATGAGCAAAATATAAAGGCGGTGTGGAGGAGCAGTTTGCCGTATGCTGTGCCTTCTCTCATCTATGCGGTGTACAACAACATGACCTTTTACAATCTCTCCATGTACGATCCAGGCACCTATCAAGTCTTTATGCAGTCTCGCATTCTCTTTACCGGTGTTCTCTTCACTATTTTGTTTCACCAAGCGCTCTCTCTACGGAAGTGGGCTGCGCTGATACTGCTGACCGTTGGTGTGGCGTGGAAGTACTATACCTTTAGTGTTCAGCTAGACTGGCGAGTGATCTTCATGCTCCTTCAAGCCTTGCTCTCCGCGTTTGCCGGGGTATACAACGAGTACGTCTTTAAGAAGAACGCACAGCTCTCTATTCATATGCAGAACTTTTTTATTTACTTCTATGCCATCTTCTTCAATTTGCTCATTGGCCTGATTGTAAATCCATCTTACTACCTCGCGATGGATTTCAGTCTGATGATGCGTCCCATATTCATCCCTATTGTTCTCTGCGGCGCCATGACGGGTCTGTCAGCGGCCTTCATTCTGAAGTTCATTAACGTCATCGTGAAGGCCTTTGCTTCAGCCGTCGAAGTACTTATCACCGCTGTTGTGGCAAACATTTTACTTCATGACCCACTCACTGGCAAAGATCTATTTGCGGCTTTCATCGTGATGACAGCGGTTGCGACGTACTACACAAAGGGCATTGGCGATGCGAAAATGATTAATTGCCGAGCATGATATGATTGATTTCCCTTTTGCTATCTTTTTTTTTGTTCTTGATTGTTTTTTTTTTTTTTTTGAGGAGGGGGGGGGAGAAGAGATAGAAAGGAAAGAAAGAAGNGCTGTTGTGGTTACTGCCTTCCTCTCTTTCTGTGTGTGTGTGTGTGTGTTGCACCTATTTACGAGCACGCTACCGATATTTTTGCAAGCATAAAAAAAAAAAATGAGGGTCAATAGCTACTAAGTGGGATAGCCCTAGCTCGTCTGCGACTACCCATCCACGAAAGTTGCTATTCCATAGTCGCTCACTATCCAAGATGAGGGGGGAGGGGGGGGAGGCAAAGAAAAGAAAGAGAAACGAAACAAATGAAATGAGAGTAAGACACAAGAAGAACATAGCAGCACAGAGGAAGGTGAGTGGGTGGGGGGAATGCATAATGGCGTGCGTGCTATACTACCACACAACGATCACATGTATACAATATTAATCATGCTTCCGCAATATTAAACTTTATTATGAGTATTATGTCTCTTTTCTTTTTTTTTTTGAAATGTTTACTGTATTCTGTCAATGTCGTTTCTCTAACAACGAAAACAAAATAAAAGAAGAGAGAGAGAGGAGATAAGAAAGGTAGAAGGTGAGCCACCCACTCACGCACTGAATGGGGGATCACTTTGAGGAAAGGGGGGAGGGGGAGGGAAGTCAGCCCGCTGATCATCTCTCAACGCATGCATATACATTTGCTTCAAAAAGACGGTTACTCATGCGAAAGATAACAATAATAAGAAGAACGACTTTTCTCACTTATTCTTGCTCGGTCTCTTTCTTTTCCTTTCCTACCCTTTACCTGCAATTTTAAAATGTGTCCTTGTTTGACTCCTGTATTATATATGATGGGTTGTGTGTGTGTGTGTGTGTGTGTGTGTGTGTTGGTTTCATAATTGTGTGTTAGACGAGAACATAAACTGATGATAACATATGTATATACATATACATATGTTTGTATTCATACTTGGATTTATCTACAAATATGAATGCTCTTTTCTTCTCCCCGTGTCGCTTGTTGTCAGTTGGTTCTTAGTAAGTGAGAAATAAGGACACGGGTGAACGGGTTTATTTACGTATCTATTTCTGATTGTTTTTTGATCTCAGCAAAGAATTGTATATCGTATTCTGATTGCCAGAGAGATCTATCTATCTAAGCCCTAACTGCAAGAGTGGTTCTTACCGCCTCACCCACAACAACCATCGTTGTTCATATTTGAAACAGAACCGAGAAGTATCTATGTGCTAGCTTTCCTTTTATGCGAGTCTGTGTAGATGCACAGTAGTAGCAATATGCGGAAACTATGATCCCCTTACATCCTGAGCTTCATCCCCTAATCTGGATGAAAGGGGAAACTGATGGTATCACACACCCCATGTCGTAGATACAAAAGAAATCCCACCTCATCTTTTTCTCATTCCACCCCCGGTGGTGGTGGCTACTGTCATGCCGCCGTGGTGATGGCTGCCTTGGTTACACAAAGGCGGATATTGCGTCTTGACTATCTCTCTACATGTGTCAAATATATGACTCGTCTCTCGTCCCTTCTCTCTCATATGTACTTTAGGAATTCTAGGACACTGAAGAGAAAGAATTCATATATATATATTTTTACTACATCTCTTACAGCTATCTAGCTATAGTAATAATAAAGCAATTGAAACAGAAATCTTAGTACTTTATGCCAATTGTATTTATCTATTTAATTGAGACGGAATGACAACATCATCGCACTTGGCCGAATTCAAGCGAGCGCGCACGTTTGTGTCCACGCTCTTGCTGCTCGGCATCCTCTACTCTTTCTTTCTGGATGGTAGTGTGTGCATTCTGCTCTACCGCGCAACCTTCTTCCAGAGACTCAAACGGCTTGCGGGACTCACAGAAGTTCTCTCGCAAAATTCATCCTCACGAACTCATAGAGCAAGTGGAAGAAGTGAAGCGGAAAGACCCAGGCAGGCGGCAGCAGCAGTAGCAGCAACCACAGGGGGAGGGGGGAGAGGACAAGCATCAACTGCCGAAGGTGATGATAGTGCTAACAGTGGCAACATGGAATCGATGGTAAATGCTGGCCGAGGGACTCTCTTGCTAGAATGTGCATGGCGCTGTATCGTCGTGATGCTTCTCCACTGGTTGTGGTTTGGCTCTCACTACTTTGTCGCGACCACGTCTGTGCGATTCAACCCTAGTGGTACATTTAGGGACGCCATGAAGGCGGCGGTATCGCAGCACTCCTCAGAAGGGTACCTGGAACGAGGTGGAATTGCCAAGGCTGATGCGGCCACCATTGCTTTTGCAAATGAACTTACCTTCTGGCAGCTCTTCTTCCGCTCCTTCAATTTCGCCTTTTTCACTCCCGCCTGGGAGCCCTTTCTTCTTCCTTGTATCCTTCCACTTATGGATCTGGCCTTGCTCTTTGCAGAGTTCCTCGTTGCCGTCCTCGCCGCCACCCCCGTCGAGAAACTGGCTGTTGTTTTTCTTGAAGAGAGTAGTGGCAGGTCTGCTTTTTCTTCTGATGTTACTGGGCATGGTGCTGCAACACTAGCAAGGAGTCACGGTCAGGCAAGAGAAGGCGGCAGTAGTGGAGTTGTCATGCGGCAACGCCCCAGTGAAGAAGGTGCGGAAGGGCTTTCAGCCAGAGAAGCAGAAACGTGTGACAATGAAAACGCCGTAGAGAAGCCCAAGACCGTCTTTGAGGAATCGCTCATGGTAGACAGAGAAGACGTCCCTGGAGTGGACGGCGGCGGCCCCCATGGGTCACCACTGCTGCTGCCGCCGCCATCCCCTTCTGGTAGCGGTCGCGCGCGCTGGTACGACGCCATCAACGATGGTGCTGTCGGGGAGGGCACTTATGGGCAATATCCGCCACGAGAGCTTCGTTGTGGCTTTGTATGGAAGCTGTGGCGCCTCTTGTTTTCTGGGTGGTCTAGCAAGCTTGTTGTGTTCCTTCCCCCTTTCCCACCGCCGCCACAGCAGCAGCAGGCACATGAAGGACGCACGTTTCTGTAAAAGCTGGTAGAAGGCAGTAGAGCAAAGAGCAGATGGAAAAAAAAAGAGAGAACTACTCTTTGCGCAAACGTGTGTGTGTGTGTGTGTATGTATGTATGTATGTGTGATTCAGCGTGTGTATTTTAAATATCATTATTATTATTGTTTTTTTTTTCTTGCTATATATTATTATTATTATTATTTTGTTTGTTTACATTCAAACATAGATATATGATTTGTCTTCCACCAAAGAAGTTGCGCATGTGTGCATATTAAGGCAAAAAAAAAAGAGGAGCCTCCCCCACACAACTTCATCAAGCGCGACGGAAAGGGAGGAAGAAACGTTGTTTGCTTTGTCTTCACATGCATTTCTATTATTTGGTCCAACTCACAGCGTCAGACGTTTTCTTTCTTTAGTTCTAAATTTATCTTCTCTCACTATTTTCTCTCTCTCTCTCTCCATTTCCTTCTCTTTGTTGTTGTTGTTGTTGTTGTTCAAGTGCGGTCAAGTTGTACTTCCACTCCATACACTCATCTATCCCTTCCTTTTCTTTTATTGTAATTACAAGGGGAAGGGGACGCACACACGCGAGAGAGAGAGAGAGAGAGAGAGAGAGAGAGAGAGAGAAAGAGGAGAAAGAGAAAAAAAAGAAACAACAAATACTAACATGTAAATGCAGGTACCCCCAACGTCCTATCAACGTCGCCGGCGACCGCTCATGTCCCCTATGCGCTTTGCCGCTGATGGCGCTATGCAGCCATCAAGGGAGGAGGAGGAGGATGCGTCGGCGCAGCAACACAACGCAGATAGAACAGCTGGAAAGTTTTACCACTTTACGATACCTGATAGTACTGGCAAAGAGACGCCCACGGCGACGGCGCTTTTGGTCGGTCGTAGTGGTGATACGGGGAGAAATAGAGCAAGTGAATCTCTCCGTCACACAGAAGAAGAAGAAGAAGAACGGCTGGAAACAGGCACTCGAGCGCGTCTGTCCAGTTTCGACTCGGGAGTACCACCACCACCGTCTCTTCCTATTGCTTCCCAGCCTCGCCAGGGTGATGATGTGCACGTAATGAACGGCAATAGCTCTTCCACCACGCATCCACAGCAGCGCACTACACCCCCAGTGACTGCTACAGTTGTAGCAACCGTATCCAAAGCCAAGGCGGTGTCCTCCTCGGTCGCTATTCATAGCGCTTCCTCGCCGTCGTCGCTTTCTCCTCCTCCTCCTCTTTCTTCTTCTTCTCTACCTCCACACGCTTTCTCTACTTCCTCCTCGCTTGCACAGGAGCACCTGCACATTATGCAGCTTGAACAACAACTGCAGTGGTGGCGGCAGCGCGCTGCGAGTGCGGAGTCACACGCGTTGCGGCGCGAGGAGTGGCTGCAGGCGCATTGGAGCCGTCAGCTTGACGTGGCCAGAGAGGCAGCACTGAAGACCACGCAGCAGCTTCAAGAGCGGCAGAGAGAGCTGGAGGGAAAGCTGCGTCTACTGCAAGTTACGGGTGGCACAAGCAGCGGAGGTGGTGGTGTGTGTGAGTCACAGTATGTCACATACTCGCAACAACAAGAGCAGCAGCAACGGCAGGTAGAAACATCCATGTCTGCGCCTTCTCCTGATGACATGACTCCGCCACGCGCTCAAGTAAACAAAGTTAGTGGGACGGCGGCGGCAGCAACAACAGTTGGAGATGCGAAACATATGGTGTTCACACCTACTCCAGTGCGGAAAGATGATGGTGGTACTGCTAGAGACCAAGACGGCGATCGTCAAGTGAGGCATACGACCACAGGCAATCGTATCAGCAATGATGTCACCGGCCCAAAGGAGAACTCGTGGCGTGAGTGGGGAGAAGAGGTTCCATCACACTATGATGGCAAGAGCAAATCCTTGGCAGTGGACAGCACATCAGATATTTCAAGAGACACAGCAACGCGGTCCTTTCAACAGGATACCAGCGGCGGAGATGATGGCAAGGACGACAGCGCAAGCAATCACTACCGCATACAGGAGGAGGCGGAGAGACAGGTGCGTGCGTTAGAAGACATCGCAAGCGCGGCTCAGCAGCGGGAGACCCAGCTGAGGGCGGAGAATCAGGAGCTTAAGGCGCGGGTAAGGAGCATGGCAGAAGCGGCTGCTACACAACACGCCAAACTGCAGCAACAGCAACGGCAGCAAGAGGAAGAAATGAACCAAGAGAGAGCATCAGCAAGAGAGGCACGTGCACATCTAGAAGATGCAAAGCAGGTGCTGCAGAGACAACTGGCAGAAGCAACTTCCTTCTCTTCTTCTCCAAGACGTGACGCTCATGGAGGGCAATACCCAGACGGTCAAGGAGATACGATCGGAGAAATAGAAAAGGAAAGTAAGGCAGACGCCACGCAGACGGAGAGGACGAAGGAGCGACAGTTGGCGAGTTATCTACCCCCTCGCAAAGCCGGCGTTGATGTCTCCGTCAGTTGCGGCGAAGGCTCTGTTGGTCTGAGTACACCACGTGTTGATGAGGAGGCCGCGGCTGTAGTGTCAGTGCCACCGCCACCTTCTGCTCAGATTGTTCAGGCTGTAGATGCACTGTCCAAGGCCACTGCTGGGTGTTTGCTATCATGTTGCAAGCTCAACAACGGCGGCCGAAACGAAGTGCCTGCGTCTACCATGGCACTCGTGCACCCGCTGCAGCAACCGTCTATTCCACCACTCTTCGCCGGCGGCAGCGCGAAGCCTCGGCTGCCACGGCTGGAGGAGGGTCAAGTCGTGCATCGTGTGGAGCTCATCAAAGAAGCCCTTGCGCAGCTGCCCATCCTTTTTATCGTCTCACAACAGCAGCTGGGAGACGAAGAGATGCGGGTTCAGGAACACAATCCAAGTGGCATGAAAGGACATAAAAGGGAAAGCGCTGCTGCGATGCCTCTAGCGATACAACTTCAAGAGGTCAAACACCCCTGGCATCAGACACAGACGACGCCACCACCACAGTGTCTGTCGGTTGCCACGGAATTCACGCTGGAAACCGGGGCAGCCGCTACGCAGACTGAAGGCACCATCACAGTCACGCATGCCACACAGACAGCAATGGGTCCGTCGTCGTCAAGTCCAGCTACACCACTTGTCACCACAATAGATGGCATTATTGAGACCGGGAGGAGAATATCTCCCATTCAGTCTTCCGCGGTGGCGGTTTCTAGCTGTAGCAGTGATGATGGCACATACATAGAAGCGAGAGAGCATGCAGTGTCATTGGCCGAAGCACAGCACCGCCTGCTTGCTGTGATGGAGGACAAGGCCACGCTAGAAGCAAAGAACTGGCAGCTACAGGAAGATCTACGAGCCCTTCATTTCCAGCAGCGCAAGTTTGGATCTGTTACGTGGCCACCTGCTCCTTCACTATTAGGCGGGGCTTCTACTAGTGAAGACGGCACGGGGGGACGACAAGTGAGCATGCAAGAGCTCCGCAGGAGACTCATCGCGGCTGAAGCCAGTACCCATGAGGCTCGCAGTCACTGTGAATTAGCGGAAGAAGAGAAGTCTACGCTGGTGCGCAGACAGTCACTCTTAAAGGAAGAGGTGCGGAAGCTGCGCAGCCAGAGAGATGCACTGCATGTAGAGTGCTGCGTGCTTCGCAAAATGCAGGAGTCTTCTAGTTATATGGCGGCAGCAGCAGCAACGGTGGATGGCGTAGACAGTAGAGGCTGTGGCCGCCTCTATCGAAACACGCTGTTTTCTTCTTCTACCTCTCCCTTCTCTCGCCGCTTCTCAGCGCACACGGAAAGCGATCTGGAGGATGGGGAAAATGCCAGAGGGTATCGTGATTCAATGGCCATGCCAGCAGCAGCGACGCGTAGCAGCGGGGGACACTCTCGGCCAGGCATCTCATCTGACTATGGTGAGCGTCTGCTGGGACATCGCTGGGGCTCATCACCATCACTATCCATATCCGCCAGGAACGCGGCAAACAAGGAAGAAGCGGAGGAACATGCAGGAGTGGGAGTGCCCCCCATCATCGCAGCACTGGCCTCTATGCGAGGTGGTGGTGACTATGATGACTACGGATACAACGAGGATGATGATGACAGGGAGAGCGAAAACACAGGCTACGGTGAGAGCAGCAGCAACATGGCGCCGCTGGCCTCGCCAGCAGCAGTGCAGAGTTACCACAATCGCAATAGTCAAAGCGTTCTAAGTAGAATGTTGGAGGACTACTCACAGTTCTCCTTCTCCAATGGCAGCTATTTTTATCGCTCCCACTACAGCGACGATCCTGCAGCGCAGCGGCTCTTTACCTCCGCGGCGAGCAACGCGGGAAATGATGGCGGTGGTGAATATTACCCTGGGCAACCAGGCGTGGGCAGCTCCGCCATAGCGCGCTAGGCGTGCCGTCATCATTCAGTTCTCTCTTCTGGCAGCAACCGTCATGTGGTGCTATCGTCCTCACCATCGGCGTCAACGATGGAAGAAGGGGGGTGGGGGCAAGGGATGAAACGGAAAGCAGCGGTAAATAGCAACACTTCAGCATGTTTGGCCTAGCTTTCCTCCAGCCCTCCCATAGGCACGCGGTTACACACACACACCTCAAGAAAGTGTGTGTGTGTGTGTGTGTGTGTATACTAAAGTCGCAATGCAAATCATTCACTATAGAATTAAACAAGATAAAATAGAAAAAAGGGGGGGAAAGGTTGCACATTTTCTCATATATATGCAGTGTTTGAAGCAGAGGGAGGCTAGAAGGAGATCGTATGCGCTCCTATAGGAAACTGCATCACGTGTGTGCGTGTGCATACATACATACATACATACATACATACATACATACATGGGCAATCCGATAGCTTTAATAGACCTTTTTCTACTAGTTTTTTTAAGAGTCAACTGTTTCTATTTCTTCTCTCTGCTTTGTGTTTTTTTTTTGTTGTTGTTTATTATTGCTGTTAGTAGTGCCTGTAGTCACGCTCTAAGCAACACATAAAGCAAATACCACTCAAGCACCTTGATCATGTCTTCCTCTGATGAAGATGGGTTTGGGGGACTCTTCGGTGCTGACGAACCAGAGCCGGAATATCCTGTTGAAACTGTCATTATTGACCGTCTCACACTTCTTCAGGAAGGATCTCCTTATCCCGGTTTTACTCCTCTGCTCAACCGCTTTGACACTGTAGATGGCACAGTCACGGGGGACGCGGCTGCGATTGCTGCGCTGGAGCAGCACATCATCGCCCGCACCATCGAGAAGCGCGGCGGTGCCGTCTCAAACACCGAGGAGGACGGTCCTTTGCGAAGGCCACTCACAGTCCACTACCGAAACAAGCGGCACAGCCTGTGGGGCCACAAGCTCTGGAACGCGGCCAAGTACCTCACCAAGCGCATGGATGAGGGTCTCATCGACGTGTACGGTAAGTCTGTGCTGGAGCTCGGCGCCGGGCTTGGCGTTCCCACCTTGGCCGCCTTTAAGAACGGCGCCAAAGTGGCTGTGGTGACGGACTACCCAGACGCGGACCTGCTCGATATGATCCAGCTCAATGTTGAGGTAAACTGCAGTTCCGCCGCGGACATGGATGCCGACGTGCGAGCCCGCTATGAAGCGGACTACTTGAAGAAACTACAGCAGCAGCAGCGCTTCTCTGCCACTAGTGGCGTCCCTCAAGAGCCGAAGGGGAGTCTGACAGAGGAAGAGAGAGCACAAGCCAGTAAGACACTTTGTGTTACGGAGCCACTTCTGTGGGGAAAGCAAGAACACATTAAGAAAGCCATGAGCTACACCCCCGGCGGCGCCGGCTTTGACATTGTGATTCTCTCTGATATCATGTTCAACCACGTCTGCAACGATGATCTCTGCGACACGCTGGCTCAAACCCTGACCAAGACCCCCGAGGCTGCTGGGTACTGCGTGTTCTCACATCACCGCGCGCACATGGAGTTGAAGGACTACGAATTTTTTGACAAGTGCATCGCCCGTGGCATGCAGTACGAGCAGATTGACCAACAGGACTACGATCTCATGTTTCCCGAGGACAGAGGCCCTGTGGAGGTGCGCAAACCAGTCAAGTGTTACAGGATCACGCATCGCTTTGACGCAGCTGGACCCGCACTCGACATCATGACGCAGCGCCGCTTTGACGTTGTGATCCAAGGCACCGGTCTCGCGCAATCCTTTCTTTCCGCGGCGCTGTCGCGTAGTGGGCTGAAGGTGCTGCACTGTGATGGCAAGGACATGTATGGGGGACACGTCACCACAGTAGAGCTGGGGCAACTGCGGGAGTACCTAGAGGAGAAGAAGATGCCATCGTGTGCTGGCAGGAACACTGACAACGCGGCCGTTGTTGTCCTTGACAAATCCGCTGATTTAAGCGCGAATGATAAGCGTCGCTTTCTTGTCGATATTCTTCCCACTCTGTACATGTCCAACGGAGCAGTCATCAAGCAGCTTGTGCAGTCCGACATGATCCGTACTCTGGAGTTTCACCACGTTGCTCGCCTTCTCTTTGCCACTGCTGCGTTGTCGTCATCTTCTTCTTCACCCTCGAGCCGCAGCAGCTGTGAGGTGGTGGAGGTGCCGCTGACGCGCTCCGGTATCTTCACCACTAAGGCGGTGGGACTTTTGGAGAAGCGCCGCATGATGGAGTTTGTGCGCCACGTCGAGGCCACCATTGCAGAGCAACACCACGCCAAGACTGCCAACCCTTCGGACAGCGCTGCGTACCAAGAGGAGAAGAGTGCTACACATGAGGCGCAGGCGGTAGCGCAGCTGCTGGACGAGGCAAAGCAGTGCAATGCGTACGCACTCAGCGAACTCCTGGAACGGAAGTATATGCTGAGTGGCGCCGCACTCGACGTCCTCACCCTCATGCGCCAGCTGGAGGAGGTCCGAGCTAGCGGCAATAGCAGCGATGGCGATGGTACTGGTGAGAGCACTGAAGACGCAGAGACGCGCAAGGCCCTCATCCGCTCAGTGGACCTTCTGAGGACACTTCTCATATCTGTTGGTGCGTATGGAGGCCGGACTCCCTTCTTGGTGCCTGCGTATGGCGCCGGAGAACTCCCCCAGAGCTTGTGTCGCACCTCCGCGGTGTGGGGAGGCACGTTCGTACTGCGCCGTGCAGTGTGTGGCATCATGATGGATGTAGAGAAGGACAAGCAGTACGCTGTTCTCAGCAACGGTCAGCAAGTGGAAGCACCGGTCGTAGTAGTGCCGCAGGAGGTCGCCAGCGTGCTGGAGGTGCAACTGGCGGACTGGCAGAGCGTGCTGCGGAGGGAAGAGGACAGGGCGTCGGGAGCCCTCGCGCGTGCGCGCGAGGCCATGTGGAAGGCAAATATTGTCTCTTTCACCACAACAACGAATAGCAACAGCGACAGCAGCAGCAGTGAGATGTCAGCAGCCCAAAAAAAGACGGTGCAGCTGGCACGTGTTGTCGTTGTCGCTAGCACGCCACTGTTCTCGTGGCAGGGCCTCGCCTCGAGTGGAGTAACGGTGGACACTGAAGCGGACTTTACGGATGCCGCCCCGGTGATCCAGGCGTTTGTGCGCATTCCACCCACCACTACCACCACTGCCTCTGCCTCTGCCTCTGCCTCTGTTGCTGCGGAGCGTGTCGCGCACGTGACACAGCTCACCCAGGCATGCGAGGAGGCACCGAACGCAAGCGGTGTGGTGCTACACTTTACGACAGATGCGTCCCGAGTGTCCAGAGAGGAGCTACAGGCCTTCGTCCTTGCGCACTTCTGCTCTACTGTCGACACCACGGAGAAGCTGTCTGCTACACCATCAGGGGCTCTCTTCAAGCTGGATATGGAGAAGGATGTCATTTTCTTTGCCTCCTTCACGATCAGTGGTCTTCAGACCGCACTAGACTCACTCATGCGCAATCCGGTAGATATTCCTAGTGAAACACGCAAGACAAATGAATTTGCGCTTTCTGAAAGCCGCAAGTTTCAGGAGGCAACGGAGCAGGAGAAGCGGCACCTCGTTGCGCGCTACTCTCGCCCTCATGACGCGGGGATGGAAGAAGAAAAGCAGGAGGCAGAGGAAAACGAGAAGCAGCAGCCGGCGCCGTGTCTGGTGTCGGTGCCTACACTACTTGGCAACTTGCTGGACGGTGCGCAGTATGTGGAAGCTGCCAGGGAGGCATATGAAAAGGTGATTGATCGTCTTGGTGTAGAAGATCGAAGCAAGTTTGTGTTTCTGGCGCGTCTCCCCTCCCAAAGATGAAACTGTTTGTTTAGAAAAAAGGGGGGGTGAGTGAGGAATATTCATATTCCAGTATCACCGTATGGGGGTTGAAGATAATGGTAATGAAGAATGAAAAAAAACGGAGATGGAGATGGGAGAGAATGGGAAAGAGAGAGAGAGAGAGAGAGGGAAAAACAGTAAGATAGTGAGATAGCGATAAAGGCTATGTGTGTATTTGCACATATATATA
>JASANZ010002042.1:0-38624 GCA_030849805.1 Sergeia podlipaevii | reverse complement strand
TTTATGCTTCATTTCTAGTAAACAAAAGCTTTTAATTTTCTATTATATAAAGGTATGCGATGGTATTTTATCAACGCTATTTTGAGACACGGAGTGATGGTTTAATATGGGACCATCTTTTTTTTTTTTTTATGTGTGGCACCAGGCGTACCATCACTTTCGCTTTTGCAGTAGCGCTGCATTAGTTGTGTGTGTGTGTGTGTCATGGCAAGATGTAAATGATTCATCAGCATTTTATTCTTTTACATGCACTCTTTTCCTTTTCTTTTTTTCCTCACATTTTTTTTTTTTTTTTTGTGGTATGACTACGCGAGTGTGGCTAGTCTCTCAATAGTTACAGCAACATTAGTTCAAGCGCACAAACAACTACATATTTCTCTTTTGTTTTACAAAAGAGAAAAAAATAACGTTTTAGTGAGTAAACAATAAGTTCCTCGCTGCATTTATATAAATTTTTTAAGAGGGGAAGAAACGAATAGCGAAAAAAGGAGATATTTGTATATATTTACAGTAGACAGTCACTCACATACACATACACATAAACATACACACGCGCAATTTTTTTTTGTTTTGTTTTATCTTCTGGATAGAAGATAAGTAAGTAGACAGACAAGGCTGTGTAAAAGCGCAAGGCGCGAGCACGCACACACACACACTTATATATCCTTGTATTTTTAGCTCCTTAGAGACAATTTTAAGTAGTTACGTGTGCTACATACACATTTATTTATCATTGTCTCATTATTGTTTCTCTCTCAGTTTTCTGCTTTTGCTGAGGTAGTTTTTTTCTTTCACTAGTCGCAGGTTCTTCTCTTAAAAAAGAGTTACTGACGTTGATATTGTTGCCTTTCTTTTCTTTTTTTTTTTTCGCATAAAGGCTGCTTTTCCTCCCTATTTAATATTGCGGGAACGCACACGCAAAAGGAAAAAAAACTTTGATCAAGGCACACTCGAAGTTTTACATTTTTGCATTTAAGACGGGTGGACTGTGCTGACAATATCAACCAGCACTGCCTCATTACTATTAATATATATATTTAAATCTCTTCCATTTCCTGCTGTGAATCGAGTGTGAGTTGCCGTTTTCTTTTTCTCTTGTTTATCTTATTAGCTCCTTCGTAAGCACAGTGTTTGGCTATCTACTTACAGGAAAAATCCCTTTCGTGTCTCCCTCACTTTTCTTTTCCAAAAAAAAGAAGAGAAGGACCACTTTTTGAACGGGCGGGATACAATTTTGAAAAATAAAGAATCACAAAAAAAGAGAACGCTGAGTAGTGACAAAGGGTTACAAAGGAGTATAATTTCCTCCAAAATCTCAAGTTTTTTTTATTATTGACAACAGCAGAGGGCAGCAATTCCAAGAGAGAAATAAAAGAAAGGAAATCACTCGCGTGAGGACAGAGAAACAACGGAAAACTGGTGAGGAGTAAGTTGTAGATATAGGAGAATAGAAGTAGTATTGTATTGTTTCTTCTCTCTTTCTTTATATATATCATCCTCCTTTTTGAAGTCGGAAAGAAAAAAAAACACAATGATCATTCCCCGGCTTGACATGAAGAAGCTACACGCGGGCGAGAACGGTGTCCACTCTGCTCATTCTCAAAACAGCAGCGGCGGGAGAGATGGCAAGGAGGTACTGCTGTCTCGCGCGAGAGGTGCCAATAGCAGTAGTAATAATAATGTTAGCAGTAGCAACGCACGCGTATCCTCCACTTCACCTCGTTCTGCTACTGTGGCCGCTGGTGGAGGTGGAGTAGGTGCCACAGCGCCGCTTCCTCCACCAGCGGCGTCAGGTCCTTGGCTCTCCCCTTCGGAGTACCGCGCTACCCCACAGGTCACTCCGCGCACGTATCTATCTACAGGCACGTACACTGCTGTGGCTGCCTCGCCCCCCAACGGCGCTGGCGGCGGCGGGGAGTCAATTCAGCAACGAGCCATCAATGTAGCGCCACTGCTAGGGTTTAACCCGCTGGAGTGCACAGACGCGAAGGTTTTTCAGCGACGCCTGATCGAGATGACTGAGCGCGCACTGTCTATAGAAAAATACTACAAGGAGCGACAACAAGAGCGCGATGAGTACTACACGCACCGCTTGGCCGCTCTTACCGCCTTTGTTATGGACGAGAGTGAGAGCCGCGTTAAGTGCCACGGCGTAACGGCATTACGCAGCTGCACGCTTAGCAGGAGCTCCAGCGCCGCGCGCCACGACGCGCCTGATGTGATGTTTAAATCTTGCGGACTTACTTCTTCTCCTTTTAGGGCCTTCGGAGCTTCACCACTGCGCGGCGAAAGATGCTCTCCTATTCGCCAACACACGAGCGCTACAGCAAAGGCAAGCGGCACCGACAGTGGTGAGACGAACAGCACTACGTACCGTATGGCCGCAAATGGAGTGAGGCCTGAGCGAAGAAGCAGCAGCAGCACGCGCTCGCGCCACCGTGACCCTGCACACACTACGCAGTCAGCTTTAGTTGCAGGTTCTTCGGGAACAATGAGCGGTAGTAACAGCGTGAGCAGCGAAAAGAACACAACAAATGCACCGACGCGGAGGCGTACCCCACATTCACGCAATCCGGCCACTGCTGCTGCTGCGTACCCCCCCACTACTACGTATCAGCATCACCATATGTATCAGAAGAGCATTAGTGAGAGCAACGCCAGCAGCGGCAGAGCGAGCATGTTGGATCAGTTAAACAGGCCGCTTGCTCCAACGTACCGACTACGGCAGGATGACACAGTGCGACCTGGCCGAGTCGCTCCTACGTCGCCTGTGACGAGCAACACAGGAGGATTTGGTAGTACGTTGGATACCGCGTCTTCTACGTGGCAGAGAATATACGAGGATGTGGAGCGTCGACGTGCATCACGTTTGAACCCACAGAAGTAAGCTAATACTTGTTGGCGGCGGACATATATATATATATATAGTTCTCGTTTCTTCACTTTTTCTTCTCGTTGTGTCCTACTCGATTCTTTTTCATCTTTTTTATGCTTTATTTTTTCTTCTCTATCGTGTGCTCTCCTTCTTTATACGGTCCATGATAAGGAACACATGCTTTTTTTTCTTTTTATTTTCTTACGAGTTATGTTGTTGTGCTTTAAGCGCATGAGTTATTTTTTGTTCTCGGTCACATCAAATATGTCTCTGAGTGCTCTTCCCTCTCTTTTTGTTTTTCTTTACCTACCCTTTTTTCTTTGTGTACCTATATATATATATATATGCTTTCTTAATCTTTCATTTTGTCTTTGCGACAGGTTGTGTGTTACTGACGGAAGGAATGCCCTTTAGATAGATATTAGTGAGTAGAACAAGGGAATAGCTATATAACAAACGTGTGAAGAAATAGTGGAAGAAAAAGAAAGCAACGACAACAATAGCAATACCAAATAATAAAAATGATAACGAAAAAAAACAAGCAGAGAATATGCCGCTTTGCTTGCAGTGTTGTTGTAGTGTATGCATGCGCTTTAATCGCTTACAGGGTCTTTTGCCTTTTATTATTATTTTTTTTTTTACTTTTTGTGCTTGACAAGAAGCGGGGCGTATAAACCATTATATCGTTTTTCTTTCCTTCTATTTTTTTTTTTTTTTATTGTTCTCAATCTGTGATGTTGAAACATTCTGTGCCTCTCTTTTTTTTTTTTTTGTCACTGCAACTGATGAGCAGTGAAATGGAAAGATGGGTTAGTCATTCACTTTGTCTATTGTTATTACACTATATATTATTATATATTATTGTTTATCTCGTTGTTATGATTGCATGTGCATGTGCATGGATGATGATGATGATGATGATGATGTGTAGCTACTAAAGTGACAGAGGCACGATATTTGAAATAGANGATGATGATGATGTGTAGCTACTAAAGTGACAGAGGCACGATATTTGAAATAGAGAGAAAAGAGAGTGTTAAATAGAGCGGGGGGGGGAGGGAGGCATGTATCCCCATTTTTTCAAAAAAAAAAATGAAGAAAAGAAAGAAAAAAAAAAAGAAAAGACGTAGGGAATGGAAAGTGAGGCAACATTTGCAACAACACATCACACGTCACCATAAACACTGACTGCAGAGAAGCACGCCAAAAAAAACTGTACGAGAGAAAGAGAGAAGTCTCAGAAGAAGAAGAAGAAAATTAGGTAGAGGCTGCTACTTGTCTCGCTGATGTAGGTACAAGCATACGTTTGTTGCTGCCTGATTATCATCCTTTTTATTTATTTTTATCTGTTCACGTCTACAGAAAAATGTAAGAAGAGGAAGAGAGAAAATAGTAGCGCGAGCCAGAATAGCTCGTTTGCTGGGTGTCTAGGATTACTGTCTACATGATGTGTTTGTGTTTCTTTCCCATCTCCTTATATATATATATCTATTTAATGGTTTTTTTTTTTTTTGAACAACCCCAACAAAACGAGTGTCTTCTCTAAACAATAGAAAAAAAGTAAACAATTGATGAGAAAAATAGTAAACTGCACCACCGACGTCAGCAGCACTTTTACCAATCTTCAAACTACATTTGTTTCTTTCTTTTCATGAATACATCAATATATATATATTTTAAATGTAAGCGAACAAAAATCTTATTTCTTCTACGCAGTTACATCTTCTCTTCCTCTTTTTTTCTCTCTTTTTTTTGTCCTTTTTTTTAAAACTATCTAATTCTTAAAAAAAATACATTGTTTGCTGCATCAGATCTGAAAGAGAGAAAGATAGCTTGCTCTCATTTAGAACAGAGAGGGAAGGAGAGAACAATAGCAAACTACAACAAGGAAAAGAGAGAACCCTATTTCTTTCCCTATTGCCTAACGCATAATATATATAGAAGGAGAGAGGATAGATATAGATAGACAGGTAGCTCATCCTTTTTGTTTGTTTGCTTGCTTTTTTCTCTTTTTTTTTCTTCTTCTTCAGTTCACCAGATACACTCACAAAGAGAACGCTGCGTTACTTTGTGTTGGGATTTAAGGATATATTTAGAAGTTTTTTTTTCTTGTTTCTGCACGTATCTTTATCAGCTGTCATCTTATTTTTCTATTGTTTAGATCTTTTTTTTTTAGATTTATTTATCCACTTTTTTTTGACGGAGGCTCCTGCTGTAACTGCTGCAGTACCGTGTGTATTCCTGTGCGTGTCTTTAGGTCTTTTTGGACTTGCGCTTTTTTGACCAAGTGAACGGGATATATATATCGAGAGAGAGAGTTCTTATTATTATTATTTTTTTTTTTGCGAATCGTGCCCGCTCACTTCTCTCGATTCCTTTTTACCGAAGCCCCTGCGGACGGGACAGAGTACGGAAACAGGCGATTTTTATAAAAAGGCAACAACAAACAGTCCCCTCAAAAAATACAAAAAGCAGCTAGACACAGGCGGATTTCAAATGGAAACTAGCAGGAGCAAATCAAGAAGCCAGGCAGCGTCTGTGTCTCTGCGCCCACCCTACGCCAGTGCCAGCAGTTCCGCCACCAGTAGCAACAACCCCATCGTGAAGAACATTCTTAAGAATGTGGAGAGCCACGTGCGACTCATGTCGCATTTAGAGAATATTTCAACTTCGTCCAGCTATACTGCCTTACGTATCCGCCAGCCAAGTGATGCCACTGCCGCTTCTGCAAGCGGTGGTGGGGCTACAACACCGTCGTCCTCGCAAAATCAGCAGCCTCCGCTATCGTCGCAGACTAAAGACAGCAGCGTTAGTAGCTGCGGCGGCAGCGGATGGTCAGCCCCGTTCACGGTCACGCGCGTTCATAGAGGCACGTCGACAATGCGGTTTTATGAAGAGGTGATTGCTCCATGCATAGCCAATAGTACCTCTGGCCAGAGCTATCTCTTTCTCATCAACGGTCCTCATGAGAGCGGCCGCAGTCAGACCTTGTACGGCAGCCCTCACCACAACGAGAAGGGAGTCATTGAGCTGGCTGCGTGCGACTACTTGGAGCGCATGGCAGCTCGAGGGAACGCGCTCATGTCAACCGAACCGCTCTCATCGGCTAACCAGGGCGAGGAAGAAGGGCAAGAGGAAGGGAGGTTGGGCGGGTTGATGGTGACGTACTCTGCGTTTGTGACGCGAGGTTCTCATATAGTGGAGACCACTACTGGTGAGCCGGTGCGCCTCGAAGAATTCCCACCGCCGCTAGGGACGGTATGCCTGCCTCGGATGCAACTGCTCGAAGGCGAGGGGTCCTCAGCGGTGGTGATCCCAGAGCGCAAGCACATTGATACTTCTTGCGCCATCCAGTTTCAGGTGTACGCGCCGGTGGATGCCTCAGGGCGGCGGTCTATGTCCACTGTGACTTTCATTGATGTGGCGGCGCTTCGTGTGCCGTTTTGCAAAGAGGTGCAGCACCTCGTGGAGACCGTCCAGCGTGTGGCCGGTGTAGCCCCAGAAGGCAGTGATGGTGATCCGAGATTGAAGGACACGAAGCTCACCACGCTACTGGAGTCCGCGCTCGTTGGTTATGTCACGCTGGTGAGCATTACTACCATCAGCGGGAGGCCGGACTTGTATGAGTCGGCGTGCGCGGCGCTTCAGTTTGCCTCCGATATTTCACGCATTCATCAGGTTCTCATGCTGACCCACATTCAGGCGCCTCGCTGGCTTTTTGAAACAGGCCAGCACTTGGAGCAGCTGCGAGGGCAGCGAGATCGCGTCATGACCGAGCACTATCACAGAGGCGTCTACGACTATTATAAGGTGGCGTCACAGTGGCTGGCCAAGCACGTTGGCGGGGGCGTGGATGGGACAGTGGAGCGTCTTTTAGAAGAGACGGAGATAATACGAAAAGACATCGCCCGTGAGGCGAGTGCGGCCGCAAAGGAGTTGCAGGAGCAGATTGCGCGTGAGGACGCCTCGTGCAGGGAGGAGTCCGAGGCCGCGCGTGTGGCGTATAGCACCAGTGCAGGTCAACTCGACGAGGTGAAACGACTGGATGAGGCCATTGCAGCAACAGAGTTGCGTATTTCGCAGAACGACCTGCAGAGCAACCACCGCATCAGCGAAATGCGGATGGAGATCTCTTCCCTGGCGGCACAGACCAACACACGTAGACAAGAGCAGCAGCAGTATGACAAGGAGCTGCAGCTCTATCAGCTCAAGGCACGCGAGGTGGTCACCATGCTGGACCGTTATGCTGAGGATCTCAACTGCTGCATTGCCACACACAGCTGCTTGCAAGAACTGGAGGCTATTGGACAGAAGCGCCGTAGACTCGAAGAGGACCTCGAATTTGCCTCCCAGGCTGCTCACCGGCAGACCGACACACTCCGGGTAGACCGTGAGCGGCGGTCGCGCTTATCTCGCCTGTTGGTCACCCAGCAGCGAGTGGAGTCTTTGCGGGAGACGGTGTGCACTGGGTCTGTGAGCGACGTGACAGCGTCTGAGGCGCGCCGCGGGGGCAGTAGTAGTATTCCGCCTCTTGCTAAGCGGCGGACTATGAGTGGTCGGCGGAAGGTGTCATCTTCTCCGGCTATGATAATAGGTGCGTCAGAGTCACCGTGAGTGAGTGGGGGGAAACAGACTTCACGCGTAGAGGACACGATGAAAGGATGAGAGGAGAGAGAAAAACCAAGATGAAAGGGAGAGAAAGAAGCATGTGAGGTAGAGGGACTGCCAAGTGCTTTTTTTTCTCTTCTTTCTTTCTCTTCCTCCCTTTGACTTTTGTTCCATTATATAGATTGCGTACAGTGCTATATTACATCTTTATTTTTTATTTTTTTCTCTATCTCTTTTGATTATTACTATTAATATTTTTTTTGTGTACTAGATCAAATTTGTATATATATATTGTTACCTGGGCCTATCCAGAACGCGCGCGCGCGCACACACACACGTACCTGATTGCTTTACGCACGTGAATATGTAGTGTTGGTACAGCAGACCCTCGGACTGGTTTTTATTTAAAATATTTTTTTTTGAACGTGATGGATGGTGGTTGTATTCCCCTTTGTTTATCTACAGCTTTTTTTTTCTTTCTTTTCTTTTTGCAAATGTGTGCGAGCATGCCGCACACCTGGCGTATATTAGGACGTGTGTATCACTATGGATTGTTCCCTAGAGAATCGGAAAAAAAAAAACGACAAGAGAAAAAAAGCGTGCTGGTTTCTATTTCACTCTTGCGTATATACACGCAATAATAGATCCGTCTTTCTTGTTTTTCTGTTCTCCTTTCTCTTCGAATTTCTTACTGTGCGCTTATGCTACAACTTCCACTGTCTTTTTTCTTTCTCTTTATTACTTTCTTTATCTCTCATTATAGGAACAGCGAAAGGTTGCCTGCGATTGTCTGAAGGCATCTACTTACTACACAGTTGACATCAAATACAATTTGATATAGCGTCTCACCAATCGCACCACCCTTTGTCTTCTTGTTTCTCTTTTCTTTTTTCTTTACAGTTGCAGCTTAAAAGAAAAAAAATTGCAATTGTGTAGGTAAGTTGGTATCAGGGTGTGTGTGTGTGTAGTCTTTCCTTCAGTACATATATTACCAGTATTTTCTCTTCTTTTTTTTTTTCTTCATTGATTGACGGCGTCGTCCTGTTCATCCTTTCTGTTTTTCTTTTTTCCTGTCCTGCACGTGCCAAGAAAAAAAAAAAACACAAAAAGATACATATACATATATACATATAATTACAGGCGAGCGCGGTTTATTAAATATATATATATATAGAGAAAAAGGAAGAAGAAGAAACTACTATTGGATTCCCAGGAAATAGTAAAATAGCAAAGAAGCAAGCAAGCTTAGAAGAAACATTTTGTTTGCACAAGTTTATACAAAGGTTATGTATCAAGAGGGCACTCGGGTGAGTATGGATGCTTACTACAACAACAATGGCGGCGGCGCAGCAACCTCTGTGAGCTCGCGCGCCGCCTCCAACGTCTTCACCCCGCAAGACTCACAAGCGGTGCAGGCTCAGTACACACAGCCTATGATGGCCAGCTATCCACAAATGTACTCCCAGAATATGTCACGCCAGCAGCAGCGTTCTAGCAGCATCACGTCGCTGCGTCGCCCCACCTCGGAGGCCTTTCAAGATGGCTTCGCCGGCGGCAGCGCTGCTTCTGCGAACGGTTCCTTTCAACACTCACAGCAGCAGTCGCTCTCTCAGCACAGCATGGTGCCCTCGCCACACGCAGCAGCCGAGCTCATTAACCAGTATAGTGTCAATGGGCTGTCACCCACCAGCGAAGACTTTGTGCACGAGATACTTGCCATGAACACACTGGCGATGCAGCGGTCCAAGGCGGGAGGGCTGGATGAGGCCGTTAAGATGCTCCAGGAAGCCTACATGAAGCTCAGCACTGGCAACGAAGCCACCTGTCTCAACTCAGAGCCTCAACTTTTAGATCAGCTCAAGGCTACCACGCTGAACAACATGGGTGTTACGGAGTGCCACAGGGGGGCTCCGAGGCAGGCACTCAGTCATTTTGAAGGTGCTCGACAGCTCGAAGAGGCATGGAACATGGCTTCCCCTTCCGTCGCGCTCAACTCCTGCGCGGCGTATAATGCGCTCAACATGTACGATAAGGCAACCGCCGCTGCGCTTGAAACAATCGACATGCTGCGTTCTCTAGAAGTGCAACGTAAGCGAGAACGACGGCAGATCAAGCGCGAGCAGCAGGCAGTACGTGAGGGGATGGGGCTGACCGATGGTGGCGCCACTGCTGGCAGCAGTAGCGGTGGGACGTATAACAACGGAGCCCTTACCGCCACTGGCAACAACAGTACCTCTATTATGGCGATGAAGACCCCGCAGCAACTGCAGCGTGAGGCCGCTGCTGAGGCAGACGCACTCGCGGCCGCCAGTCAGCCATATATCGCGGACTCTGACAACCGTGCACTGTGGGGGGCTGCGTGGCATAATCTGGCGATTGCGCAGATCAACACGGCGCGGAGTGCGGCACGTGTGAGCGGCGGCGGCAACAGGAAAATGGACCTTAGCGAGTGCACCAACGCACTTGTCATCTTTCAGAACGCCATGCAAGCGACCCAGCAGCTGCTCGGCATGAACCACCCCATGACGAAGGAGATTATAGAAACGTACAGGACAGTGCGCCGTACTCTGAGGGACGGTGGTGCCTTCAAGCAGCACAGGACCCGCTTGACCGTCCCGCTGCCACCGGTGGACCCGCGTGAACAGGAGGAGGAGGAGCTGGCGGTCACTGCGGTAGCGGGACGAACCAGGCATGGCACTCTAGAGAAGCTGAAGAAGGATCTGACCATCACGTTCCGTGGTGAGGTCACGGGTGGTGCGAAGCTGGTGGAGCGCATCGATGCCGCCCCGTTTCCTGGTGCCACCGAGGAAGCCTATCAACGGAAAATGAAAGACGCCGAGGACGATGGTGATGGCAACAGCGACGGCAGCAGGCGTACCGACAGCAAGAAGAAGAAAAACAAGTACAACGCGCACGCACTCCGTAGCATGGCACTCAGTGAAACGCTAATGCGAGCGGCCGAGGTGTATGGCAACCCACACCCGCTGCTCTACTCGATGCCTGATGGGTACGACGGGTATGCTGAAGACGGACAATCCTTTGCTGCTACGTTTGACAATAACGGACGCCGTGCTGGTGCTGGTGGTGGACAACGAAAGAGAAGCCCAAAGGACAGCCAGAAGCAGCAGCAGCAGCCGCGCGACGGTTTTGCAAACACAACAGGCACTAGTGGTCGCTTCAACCTTACCTACGGTGACGCCGGTGGCGGCAAGCCACATCAGCCACAGAGACAGCAGCAGCTACAGCCACAGAAGCAGTCGCCGCCACAGAGACAGCAGCAGCCACAGAGGCAGCTGCAGCCACAACCACAGCCACAGAGACAGCAGCAGCGTCCGTGGCAGTCCTCTCAGCCGCATGCAAGCAGTAAGCAGCAGGGCCTGCCCGCGATCAAGAGCCAGAGCCAGAAGTCGCGCGTGTCGAATGCAACTACTGGCGACAGCGACAACACGAAGCCTTCACGATACACGTCTAACTTCAGCAAGACGAGCCCGGCACGCAGCACACACAGCAATAGTAGTGGCCGCGGTAACGCTATGCCGGCCACGGAAACCCAGTACGAGCAGTCCAAGCTTCTTCTACTTGCACAGCCTCCATCAATCGCTCAGATGAACACAACATATTACCCAGTGGAGCTTGTAGATACCAACGTCAGCACCTCTTCGCAGCGACCATCCACCGCCAGCGCATCTTCTCCTGTGAAGAAGGAGCAGTCTGCTGCTACTGCTGCTGCGAAGAAGGCTGGCTTTACAGACGCCGGAGAGAACGTCGGCGTGCAAACGGATCGTAACCAACGCGATGTGGATACACAACATGAAGACAGCAAGGATGCCCAGGAAGGCACAGTAAAGGGCTCCCCTGCCGGAACCCCACAACCGAAGGAGTTGTTTAATGCCATGTGGGTGGCGGCGGATGACCATTACCTGCGTCACGGCAACCGAGCACTTGGTCGCCCTGGCTACTACGTCTCGACCATTATGCGCGTGGAGGAAGAACGGGGCACCGCACAGCCTGATACGCACACCTCGTTGATGATGTACACTAGCGATGAAGAGGATAGCAGTAGTGATGATTCTTCTGCTTCCTTGCTGGCGCACACACAGGCTGCGTCGACGAGGAAGCCATAAGAAAGAGACAGAGAGAAAGAGAGAGAGAGAGATGGGGAGATGGAGGGAGTGAGCACATGAAAGCGAAAATTTTGAATGACAGTGACGGGATGAGTTTTGGAACTTTTTTTTTTTGGTAGTGAGTTGATGAGTGGGTGCGCCAGATTTTTTTTTTCTCCTCCTTCCTTTTTTCTCTTTTAAATAGATTACTGTACATACACATACCATGCTCATCTACCACTACCTGGTGAACATGCCGTTGCCTGCTGCTTTTTCTTTTCTGTTTTTATTGTTACGGCCATTCTCTCAGCATTACTATTATTATTTTGTTTTGTTTGGGGGGTTATATGCCCGTTTTCGTTTTTTTTTTCCTTTCTTTTCTCTCTCTCTCTCGTTCATCTCTTACTTGTGTGCTTTTTTTTTTAGTTCTATACGTGAATTTCTTCGCTTTTGCGATCTGCATTGTTGTGTATTTTTGTTTGTTTGTTTCTTTCTCAATGGTTGAGAAGGGCAGATTGTGCCCAATGTCTATTAGCATATATATGAATAGTGATGTCTTCAAGATATACCCCCCAAAAAATAAACGATGAAACATTTTTTTCTAAATGGATCTCGGAGAGGAGTAATAGGGGTCAAAAAGAGGGGAAAAGGGGATGATGTTACTAGCAAAAAGAAGAACATCTTTCTCATTTCCTTCTAAGCAGACTTGGCTTTGCCAGTTTTTGTTTCCGATTTATATATATTCTATATTTCGTTAGCTGTTCTTCGCTGCTGTTATTATACACGCACACACACATATGCATGCATGCTTATCTGCCCCCTTCTTTTTTTTTTTATAAAAACAACGTAACTTAAGCAGCCACTCACGCACCGTCGCCATTCGCCAGTTTTGATACGGCGACATACACATTCACATACACATACACATACGTACTCACAAGACTGAAAACTATACATATACTGGCTGATAAAAGGTGGGAAAGGTGCTGGACCGCCATGTACCCCTCATCTGCTTCCATCCTCCGTCCCCCACAGCGCGTCAAGTACGCCCCTTCCTTAGTCTATTCGTTCTCCTCATCTAGTGGCAACTCATCACCACGTAGTTCCGCATGCACCTCGTATACTCTTGTGAGTTCCTCTCCCATGTCCACGTGTCCTACTACTTTTTCTTCTTCTAAATCAGAAGTTACGACGTTAACACCCACAACGAGTGCTATCGCCGTTCAGTGCGAGGTATGCTCTTCATCAGAGGATACAGCCACCGGAGCCTCTAACTCTTCGCAAGCATCCGGCGTGACGAATGCACGTGGAGTAAAGCCCAAAGAAGCGGAGTGTTATGAATCCGCGTTGCTCAGTGCCGTACCCCCTCCTCTATCTTGTGCCTCTTTCTCTGCATCTGCGTCGCGCACGATGGTGGTGCGGTCGGTGACTTCAACGTCCCCTTCTTCAACAGTTTGCACCGCCCCACCAGTTCGACCGCCACCATCTTACCGACATACAAAACAAAGGAAGGAGCAGCTACAACTACAACAGGAGAAGACGGAGGAGAAGGGACCTCAAGGCGAGGCCAGCCCAGTTGACGCAGGTGGCAGCAGTGGCACTTCTGCGTCTGCTTCTGGTGTACTACGCAGTGACCGCCGCTCTTCCTCTCTCCGCAGGGCTACTGATCGTAGTATTGTCATCCCGCTCCCGATCAGCGATGGTGGTGGTGGTAGATGCCTTTTACCATCTAACAAGCTCCCCTCTGCACCCAGAGTGGAGGCAACTTTAGAGGCACCTGTGGGAAGTGTGTCTGCTGCTATTGTTACTCACGCCGTGCCGGATCCCAACGACCGGCACGTTCAGCACCGGAGGATTGCTGAGGGGGGGCTGCTTTATCCAAGCCGACTGACGTACCGGATGAAGGCGACCCCTGCTTTGGAGAAGGGACGACGCCTTTCAATTTTTCCCGGAGACGACACCGCGGAGACGGCGTCGCCTGCCGATGGCCGAGCGCGTTACACTGGACAGCGGCTGGAGAAGGTCGAGGCATCATCGGCTGGCTGTTGCGGCGGTTCTAGGCGTACCACGGCGGCGCGACAGAAACGACAGGTCGAGAAGAGGGATGAAATTAGGCAGTCTTTCAACCACACCGCGCTCAAGAGTCATCACGTGCCGCTGGTCCCCTTCGTGACGGAATATATTGGCAACGAAGAGCAGCAGCGGCGTCAACAGCAAGAAGAGGGAGGGCATGCGAGAGATGAGGTGGGTGACAGCTGCGAACTCTTCCGCAGTGGCAAGGACTTGGCGTTTCCAACACTAGAAGAGGACCCTCTTTGCCCAATGGATGCTAAACGTGGTGGGGTCGGCCAGGACGGCAACGGCACCACTGCCACTTTTAAAAGCACATGCACTGACGTGGGTGGGAACAGCGCGGTACAGCCAGGGAGCTTTCATTCCTACTATGCGTACGGCAGGCGAGCGGGGGCTGGGATGTACGGCGGCGGCCGCTCTGTCTTTTTAGCACCTGATGATCCTCTTAGCTACTGGCTGGCGGAGGCGCGCCAGAAGCCGCAACTGGTGATTGAACCCATAGACAAACGTGGATGCGAGGGTGGCCTCATGTTTGAATGCATGAAGGGAAAAGCAACGAAGTAGCAAAAAAAAAGAAGGACGAAGAGCGAGCGAGAAGTTTGATAACTTCTTTAAGAAAAATTTTGCTGTGCACGTACTGCTTTATGTGTGACAACGGTTGTCACATCTTCTTTCTTTTTTTTTTCCTTCTCTATCATGTATGCTCCATTGTACTTGTACTACTTTTTTTTCATACTGTATACTACTTAGATTTGATTTTTTGAAACAAAAAAAATTCAATGAAGTAATAGTAGTAGTGATGATGAGGAACGCTTTTATGTTTGTGTCGCCCCGACGGCGTGTATTGCGTGCGTGCATGATATTAGTGGCGGTTTCATTGTTTATTGTGATCTTTTTTTTCTCCCTTCTTTTTTTTTTCTTTGTTTCAACACATACACGTATAGGTGTGTAGGTGTGTATGCACGTGATATCTATTTGTGGTTGCTCTACTCACGTCGGCACTCACACACGTTAGTTTAAGTACTTACACGTTTTTTTTTTGAAGGATTTTTTTATTATTCTTTATTCGCAACTCGTTTTTTTTTGTGTGTAGCCTTGTTTCTAGAGGTTGGAGGTGTGCTCGTTCATCTTTTTTTTTCTTACTATTTTTATACACGTAGCTGCTTCTGTGTAGGTCTGTGTCTGTGTGTGAGTGTGTGTGCATAGACAAAAACATCTTTATACACTTCATTTTTTCTTTTTTTATTTACTTTACACAACAAAAGGAAAGGAGAGAAACGTGTGTACATACGAATCATCGAATTAGCTAACACTTTTGCTTGCATATCTCAAAAAAAAAAAAAACCGAAGAGAGAGAGACCAACAAACAACAATAACAACAACGACGGAAAACGACCAACGCAACGAGTGAGCACAAAAAAAATCAGAAAAGGAAGGGAGGAGTGCCTCTATCTTTTCAAATAGAGAGAAAAAGGAAAAAAGAAAAGAGAATAGTAAGAAGATGCTACGGCGCACATGGATATGCCGCTGCAGTGCCTACCATGTTCCTCCGCTTTCACGTGTCGGAGTTTTCCCTCTGCACCTAGACCCACCTACCCAGCAGCACCAGCAGTTGTTTCAACTGCTGCTTGGTATAGAATTTAAGGGCCCCAGCGCAAACGCGTTATGCAACAACCGTAGCACTAGCGGTGCCACTAGTAGTAGTAGTACTAGTGATAGCAAACATAATAGTAGTACCGTAGTGAGCAGTGGGAGTGAACAAGAGGACTCTGTCGGCTCCTCCTCCTCTCAGCGTGTCACAAGGATAGACTACAGCACAAGACCCCTTGTATCCTCTGTGTTCTCCTACATGGAACCCTTTGCGGAGAGCCTGCACGAGGATAGCCAACTGGCCCCCTTCGATGATCTTATTCTCATTCCCTACACACGTTACCCTGTTAGTCTGCGACAGTCCACACACTTGGCGGCGCTGGCGGTCCTCTCTACCCGCGGCGTGCCGCACGCGCACGTTGACTTCAACGCACTCGAGCACCCAGACGAGCGGATGCCCTTCGTGTACGAACTCACACGACGGTATAAGAACGCTGTGCTCGTACACTGGCTGCACGACGCCTATGAAATGCAGAACTGGAGTGGCTTCAATGAGATCAAGACAGAGATCCCTATCATGTTTCTACAGACCCGAAGCTACCCACCTAGCGCGCTGGCCGCAGGCGCAGCGGTGTCGGTCGTGTCGGAACGGCCTCCTCAGGCCTACCCACACCTTCACTCCCGGCAGTATCAAGACCCCAAGGTGGTGCTTGCTGATGCTGCCGCCTCTATGCGCGGAGACAGCGCCGTCGCTACCGAAAATGACAAGACGCTACGAGAAGAAGTGAACTACTACACACGCACCAACGACTTCTTGAAGCGACTGGAAAGTGGCAAGAGAGCCACGCATCACCCTGCGCTGCAGCAGCTGCAGACGCAACAGACGGGCGTGATAAGGGAGGCGGCGCCACTGACGTCGTTCTATGAACAGAGACATCAGAGCAGCGGCGGCGGTGAGGAGGGTGCTGGCGTTCACGGCAGTTTGTCTTTCTTCTCTCCTTCTTCTGTTCTTCACCCTCTCCAGTCAATGACGGCTGCTGAGCTGGACGGTGAGGTTGTGCTTACCGGCGCGAATCAATATGTGAAGGGCACTTGGTGGCGCTACAAGGGTGGTCGCGGCGATGACGCAGTAGAGCTGAACAAGGCGTATAGTTGTTCTACAGGGAGTTCTTGGCTTGGCACTCCGCCTCTTGCGGAGGCAGCGGCTGCTGCGGCGGCTGTGGCAGGTGAGGACTCTGTGCTGTTGCTGCTTCAGGCTTCCGCCGCTGCTTCTTCTCCCACTACTGTGCTTGAGAGTGAGGTTGGCAAGCATACCGCCAGCACTAGGAAGGGCTGCGGTGGTGACTGCGTTGGGGATGTGCTGAGCTCTAGCGGGCCTGCCGCTGACGTCGTGGTCACGGACGAGGGGTTTCTTGCTGTACGCGAGGGCAAAGGGAGGAAGAGGGACGCTCGCGAGGCGGCAATGGCGCCACATTTGTCTTCTTCTTCATCATCGCCAAGTACAGCCACGGGGGCGGTGAATACAAGCAAACCAGACAGTACTCCTGCTCGCTCCTCACAGCCAGCTACTGGAGTGGGAGGTCGTGCGGAGCTGAAAGCAACTGGAACGCCGGTCGTGTATGCGAGCCGTAATGTACGCGATCTTATTGATGAGCTGTACCCCCCTCACTTGTTTTCTAACACCACTGGCGGTGGTGGCAGCGGACGTTTTCATGAGGCTGCTGTCACAGGAGTGACACTCCGGGATGAAGGAGCGGAGGACGACGACGACGAAGACGCCTACACATATAACCTTGGAAAGATGTTTTCTTATGATCGTGGAGCTGGTGAGGGAGAAGCTGACCTTCAGGGCGGCGAGGGGGCTCCGATGATTGAGGTGCATCCCATCACCCGCTGCACCGGAGCGGACGTGCGGCACGCCTTGTGGGAGCAGGTCGTAGATCCAAGCCTTCTCCTTACCGACTCTGTGCAGCGCTACGCGGAGAGTCATGGGCTGTACCAAGACTCGCGCAAGTCCACAGGCGCCTCTGCGCTGAGGCACGTGTCTGGCATGGACTATCATCATCGACTTCGTTCCGCTTCTTCTTCTGCTTCAGCGGGTGGTGGTGGTGGTTCCATCGCCTCTTCTTCGTCTTCTTATTTTGGGAACACACGGCGTCTGATGACGCAGAAGGACGCGATGATCATGTCCTTTCCGGGAGTCATTCCACGCTTGGAGTTACACTATGACAAGAACAACATGGTCGCCCGTGAACAGTACGAGCGCCTCAGGGTGTTTCAACGCCTGGATGGCGAGGATCCTGACCTTATCGTGCCCATTGGCGGCGATGGCTACATGATGCATTGCATTCGAAAGAACTGGCGGCGTTTCATTCCCTTTTACGGAGTCAACGCTGGCCACGTTGGGTATCTTCTCAACGACTGCGGTACTCTCGAGGAGCTCTTCTCTTCTCCTCTCAAGCTGCACACCACTACGATGCTGTACTGTCAAGCTGAAAAAGAGTCAGAGACGGGTGAGCGAGTGCTGCTCTCTGAACTCGCCTTCAACGACGCTTGGGTGGAGCGCTCCAGTGGACAGACTGCACTCATCCGTATTCTGGTCAACGGTGAGGAACGCATCCGTCGACTTCGCGGCGACGGCGTTCTCGTTTCCACCGCGGCTGGTAGCACTGCCTACTCTCAGGCGTTAGGTGCCTCCCCTGTTCCTGTCGGCGCTCCACTGATTCAAGTGGTGGGTAGCAACGTGGTGTCCCCAGCGCAGTGGCGGCCGGCGCACCTAGAGCAAGAAGATCAGGTGGAATTTGAGGTCATTGATAGCATCAAGCGTCCGTGCAGGTGTTTTGTCGATTCCGTTGATGTGGGCAACGTCACACGCATGTTGGTGCGCTCGAGCCGGGTGGCGTGTGTGACGCTAGCCTTCTCACGCAGCTGCGACCTACAGCACAAGCTATACCAGGTGCAGTTCCCAAAAACGCTGTAAGGGGCATGAGTGGCGGGGTGAGGAGCAGAGAGGAGGGAGGGGAGGGGAGAGGGAAGGCGTGAAAGGGAGAGAGAGGACACACACAGAGAGAAAGGACGTACGCACATGCACACTCATTCACTTTTTTTTTTGTTTACTTGTGAGAGAGAGAGAGAGATCGCGGATAGATTGCTTTCTATTCATTACCCTCACATGCATATTTTTTTTGTTTGCTTTTTTAAAGCTTCTCTTTGTTGCTTCGAGTGGCAGCGTCTCTTTTTTTTCTCCTTTCCCCCTTTTTTTAGTGTTTGTGGATTCATAGTGGCATTACCCCTGTTCTCTTTCATTATTGCTATCTTTGTTTTACTATTTGCCGTGTCTCAATGTATTCTTTCTATAGAGAAAGAAAGGAAAGGCATACAACGACAATAATCAATTTACATTTTGCAAGAACAGCTACTAGTACTCTTGCTACTAGATGTGCGGACGAATCTGTGTCTGCGTACATGTGAGGCACGCTCGCAGGCACTTTATATTTATACAAACAAGCAAACGACAAAAAAATTGTGGAACTGCATCAAACATCATCAGGCGTTTTCATACAAAAGTAGTACATGTATGCATTACAACGATGAGAATCTTGTCACACGCTTCTCTCTTTTTCTGGAAGTATTTTTGTTTCATCATTTTATAAACGAACCATTTTTCTTCCTATTACTTTTTTCCCCCTCAATCTTTACGAATTGACCAAAAGCAAAAAGTGCGTCCGTATCGGTACGGTGCATCACACACACACACACACACACAGGAATTCACTCATACAGAGCATAGAAAAAGAGTGAAGAGAGGAGAAGAGTATATATAGAAAAAATAGAAGCAAAAGGAGGGAAAAAACAAAAAAAAGGAGGGCAAACCAAACGAAAATATGCAAAAATCAACCAAAACTAATGGTGGCGCTAACTTTCTTCGCAGAGGTGAAGCTGCTTCACACAGGAGCGCGCTGCCCGTAGAGCCTTCGTTTGTTCTTGACGAAGGCAACAGCAGCGCCGCGACAGGAGCGGCAGGGTCAGTTGGGGGAGATAGATTTTTATCACAACAGCCAAGCCAGCTCACTCAGCTAGGCCTTACACAAGAGCAGTTCAAGCGTCTGCCTCGACAGAGACCACGTTTCCACACCGTCCAGGATCTTGATCTCGCCCTTAACCAAGCGATCGAGGGCAAGATCACCATCAAGAACGCGTGGGCGAGCAAGGAGGCTAGTGACTTGCTAGAGGGCATTACTCACACCATCCAGAGCACACTTGAGGCAAACACCGCGGATGACTACTCGGGTTTTGCGAAGGCGGCAACGGTGGTGGAAGGGTGCTCCAAGGTATGGACGAGCCGCGTGGACAGCACATACAACCGAAGCAATCAGATGGTGCAACGCCTCCTGCGCAATGATGTGGGTGAAGGCGCGGACGGCGACGGCGATGGATCGGGCAGTGGCGATGGAAGTGGTGCCGGTGAGGACAGCCGCGGTGGTGCTGCTGGAGCTCGTGCAAACAAGCAAAAGGCCCGTGCGCTGGTGCGTACGCTGGCAATGGACGAAACAGAGCTCAACTTGGATCGCAAGGCGAAGACGGCGCTCACACAAACAGGCGTGAATGCGCAGTTCCGTGCGATCACAGAGAGGTTTGATCAAGGAAACGCACAGGGTCTCTTGATGAACAATGCACCCATGGGAAGAGAGGGGAACATTATTCTTGATGTTGACTACTCCGTCGTCCATAGGGAGTTTTCTGCGAAGAAGGCGAAACAGATGCAGAAGTTGATGGGAACCTCATCCACGCGATCTTCTCGGGGTTCCACCACAGCGGCGCGATCTAAGGCAGTCAAGTCGGAATATGACGAAGACGACGAGGACGCAGAGGAGGATGATGATGCCGTCGCGGAGGAGCACCGTTTAGAAATGGAAGAGAAGGAGGAAGCGCAACGCCGCCGCTCCCTGCGCATTGTTGAATACGACACTGCCATCCACACCATCCCCACTGACTTGCCTCGTGCATTGCCCTTTGTGGAGATGAACAGTGGCACAACGATTGCGACCTCTGCGTCTGCCTCTGCGGCGGCGCGGGCCAGTGGCGGCAGCGCGGTGGATGCGCTGCTGGTGCTTTCTCATTCTGCTATGAAGACGGAGCTGCGAGGGGAGGCCGAGGCACCAGCTGCTGCGACTGGCAGCTCCAGTAATGAAGAGAGCGGTGGTGTAGCCCCCAACAACATGTTTGCTGGTACCTATGACGATCAGTACAACGACGACGATGGCGGTGGTGGTGATGGCGGCTACGACGATGATGGTTACGGTGGTGAGTCGGCGGAGATGGAGGAGGAGAGCGGCACAGCGCGCGGGTCTGGCTTTGGCGCAAGCGCAGGTCTTTCCTCCACAATTTCTGACGCCGGAGCCACCGCCGCTCGCCAGCTCGTGTCTGGCGCTGCGGAGATGCAGTCAATGGATACACTCTTTCTCCGAGGTGGTATGGCGCAACTCGCGCTGGAAGCAGAGGACCCGTCTTCCTGGTGTCCACTCAGTGAACTGCCGCGCAACCCGCTGGCGAACGCACTGCCCCACTCGGAGCTGTCGAGACTGCGCAGGGAGCACCATATTGGCGCCAACGCTCAGCAGAAGGGACTTCAGCAGTCCGCCGCCGCTGCCGCTCCCAGCGCACGAGTCAAGAAGGAGCGTACGGTTGTGTTTCATCTTCCGGACGAGAAGCAACTGAAGGAGGCGAGCACCATCTCCTTTAACAAAGCGGAGGTCGACGGAAGCGCGCTCAAGCAGTCTGCCACGGCGACTAAGAACATCACCTCACTTGGCCGCGAGATTCTTCTTGGTAAGGACGTGGCTCACGCGGTGTTGTCGTATACACAGAGCAGCTTTCAGAAGGAGAAGGCGGAGCAGGCGGGCATTGTCCTGACATCAGATCCTGTTCCTGGCGTGTCCATCCCGCGCTACCTGCCCTACCCAGTCGACATTGCCTCTTTCTTCCAGCCCTACTGCACGCCACTCTCGGAGTGGAACCTACTGCGCAAGTCCGCAACTGGTCAGCTCATCAACAGCAACGGCAGCGTCGCAGCAGCAGCAGCTGGGGCGGGGCCTACACATGGCAAGCAAGGCGAGGGGCTAGACGGAGAGGACACAGGCATGTCCATGCAGGATATGCCAGTGGAGTTCTTTCCCGGCGGTGCAGAGGTCGATGATGGCGATGATGGCGGGTACGATCACTACGACTATGGCACCGGCGGCGGCGATGATGACTACGACACTTACGCAGCCGAGTCTTCTCTCGCGGAGCGACAGCTCTTAACTCAGTTTGAGCGTCAGGCTGCAGCTGCTGCAGAGGAACAGTTTGTGGCGGCCTCTGCTCGTGCCAGCACGTTGCGAGCCAGCCGTGGCTCCCTCACAGACCCGCTTGAGATGGCCCATGCCCTGCAGACGACAGAGGCGACTATTCCGAACCAGGTCGACGTGGTGAAGCTGCGTCAGACCATGTGGGGGGCACTGCAGGAGTTGATGGAGAGCAACCCGTACATTTCTACAGATGGCGTCGTGGAGTGCAGGCAGGACCCGTCGTCGCAGTCTGGACAGACACCACCCGCAAAGATGATGATGAAAAGACACGCGCGTGCGCTGCTGGAGAAGGCGAACCGCAAGCGAGCGCGTGACGGCGACGACGAGGACGATGCCGAGGAGGATGCTGACACCGGTGCCGCTGCCAAGAGCACTGGCAGGCCACGTGGTGTAGAGAGAGAGGAAGAGGAAGATGAAGGCGTGAACCATCAAGGCGCGCCGCCGTACAATGAACTTCCCCATTTGAGCGACGTTGTGAAGGCTATCCTGCCCGCGGTGCCGACGATTTCTTCTACCAACACGTTGTCTCCTGCGTTTCTCTTCTTTTCTATTTTATTTCTTGCTAACGAGCACAACGTTGTGCTGGACAATGTGAGCACGCTGGACGACTTGGTTGTGCGTGGCTTTGCACAGAAGGTGGCGCACTAAAAAAAAAGAAAAGGAAAAGCAAACATAAGAGCTTAGAGAAGGGAAAAGACGGAGAGAGAGGGAGAGATGGTGGGAGGTGATGCGTATATAGAGGTGTGGTGTGTGTTTGTCTTCTAGGCTGTGTGTTCTTTCTTTGCTAAAGCAACAGATTCAATTGCGTTGTGTTTCTCGCTCTCTCTTTTTTTTTCTTTTCTCTCTTTCCTCGACCTCTTTTTTTTCGTTTATGGTTTGATGCAAGATGAACGTTTTTCCTTTTTTTCTTTTTTAGAGTTTTAGATAGACTTGCGATCAGAGATGCAGCGGGGAGGAGGGAAGGACGATTGGGGGAGGGGGAGAGAAAGAGAAGAAAAAAAAATGAGGGCACTTACAATGTGTCTCTATCTTTATCAAATTGTAGTTTGTACTACTTAGGCTTCTATTTGATAGCGTACGTTCTTGCATTAAAGTTTGCTTTTCCAACCCCTCTTCTCTTCCTCTGTTTTTTTTTTGTTTTTTCTTTTCCTTTCCCTCATCTTTTTTTATTGGCTGCTGTTGTGGATCTACACACACGTACATACATACAATATATACACACGCACACATGCGCACATGCGACCTGTATTAGAAGTGTTTTGAAGTACATATTTGTAGAATACGTTCGCTGCGAATGCAAAACAAACAACCAACAACAACAACATGAAAAACAAGTGGGAGAGTGAGAAGAAGATGAAGGAAAGAACTGTATGTCTGCAATTGCTCTATAAATTGCATATCCACAGATGTTGTGGGGAGTGGAAAAATATATAATGCTCACGTTTTATACTCTTTCTCTCTCTCTCTCTCTCTCTTTCTCCCTCCTCCATTTTATTTTTTCCCCATAATATGCAACTGTTTATCAATACGATTACTTTTAAAAAAAGGAAATCTAAAAGTATATACGAGTAGTGGCGTGCATGCATAGTGAGCAATTAGCGCTATTCGAAAGGAAAGCGAAAATCTAAGTTACAGAAAGATATCGCATGGACGACTACATAAACCATCATCCATTTCACTAAAATAGACGAGTGTGTATGTGTGGCTGCGCGTAAAATAGCACCGCACACATACATACATACATACATACATTTACATATATATGCATGTGCGCATACATTCCTCGCTCGCACTACCTCCACATCCATGACGCAGCTAGAAAGGTCTTAGGCGCTGACGCGGAGTTGTCCGCCTTCGTCAAGCATCGAGCTCCCTTCCAATGTGATATGTGCATCAACGCACCGTGCTGCGACCCTGACCTTGCTGAGAGGAACCCACACTACGTCCGAGACTTCGCTGTGCGCATCCAGGAGCATCTGGGAGGCCTGTGTGAGGTATCTCCGCATTTTAGACGCTTTGACGCTGTGTTCCGCGATAAGGTCGTCTTACGGGTTGCGTTGGGAGCACCCAAGCGCTGGCTCAACAATCTTCAACAGACTAGCGAGATCAACGAAGAGCGGGATTGGCGAAAGCGAAACCGACTGCGTATTTCGTTAGGCTTTGATGAACAAATCTTTACAGAAACTCGCACAAAGGTGGTCAATGTAGCGGCCGGCTTCATGTACAAGAAATTGAAGAGGTATGTGAAGAAGCGTGAACTGCTTAGCATGTACGCAGACATGAATGAGTACTACGAGGCCACTGGTAGTGACCTGGACGCAGTGTTGCCGCCCATTACGTACTGGCAGGCACACGCTTTTGTACTGCAGAAGCACTATCCTTCAACTGACCCTCAGGTACTGTCTACAACCATTGAAAACGCATTTGCCAGATATTATGGCGAGTTTCCGTTTGATAACCCCTATTGCACCGGCGAGGACCTCAACACGATGCGCTCTGCCGAGTTGATCTGCATGGCATTCAAGCGCTTATCAATCAACGATCTTGAGCACGTCGTCTGCGTGCAAGGTATCTATGAAAAGAGAGATTAGCCATGAAGCCGGCAACATTCACGTCTTTTCTTTTCTTTGCTTTACAGTCTTCTCAACATCCCGTCAACGTACGCGCGCTTCCAGATACGTACTTAACGGCATTATTCAAATCTCGTTGTAAGAAAAAAAAAATTGTTTATCGTTGCTCTCTCTCTATGCTCTTATGCAATACACATGACACTTCACCCTTCCCTCTTTTTGATGAGACAAGTTGCACTCTCTCCTCCTTCTCTTTTTTCATGATACTACAAACATAAACAACTACACAGACTTGAAGCATCGTTTTTGTTGATAACTATTCCGCTTTCTCTCTCCTTTTCTCTCTTTCTCTGTTTTTTTTTTTTTTTTTAAAGTACTAAGTGGCAGAGGCACAATCGTGGTTTCAACACACACACACACACACACAGGGTATAGTATAGCGACAGGAGTAAGACGACGGCAAGGAAGAAAATACCGACGAAGACTCCTCCTGCTGATTCACTATATTATGCCTCAGAAAGAAGATAGTAATGCGCCGGCTGCAGACGCCACCAGGAAATCTGAGAACGTTGCAGAAGAAAGCGTTGCTGCTGAGAAGCCAGGCGCGAAATTAGACAAGAAGACCGAAGTAAAGGCTGGGAAGGCGACATCTGGAAGCGCTTCTGCGTCGTGTTCCTCGCCATCTCCCCCGTCTTCAGAGGATGCCTCCACATTTACAGCCGATGTTAGTCCTGCTGGTGCTGCTCCCGCGGCCGCCACAGTTGGTGGTGGTGAGGTGGTAGAGTCCTTCGATACCTTTAGGACCCGCACTGTGGCACAGGCCTCCGCGGCCAGCGATGCTGCGCATCACCGTCGGCTTTCTCTGTATGGCAGTCGTGCGCTGGCAGCGGGCGGCAAGCGAGGCCGTTCAGGAGCGGTGCAGAGCCACCCGCAGCAGAAGAGCCAGGATCGTCACGCTCTCACCTCCTTTGGTGCTCGTCGCGGTGGAGAACTCAGTCACTTTATCAACCAAGGCGGCGATGTGGCCTCACAAGGGAAATACCTCATTGTGGGTGACGGCCTGATGGCCCCCTTCATGGCGCTGTGCCTACGTGTGCATGGGCTGGAGTGCGATCTTGCTCATCACACCTCCAGCAATGACATGGACCGCGGCACGATCGTGTTAACGCCCTCTGTGACGCAGCTCATGGGGGATGTCCTGAACGTGTCGGTGCCGTCCGGTAGTGTGGTAGGCCGTGTTCTAACTTTCGATCACGTGGGTAACGATATGTGTGACGTTGATCTGAACGAGTTCCGTGAGAAGGGTGAGAGTCCGACTTTTTTCTGCTGTGACCGCCTCAAAGTCGAGGCGGCCATGCTTTCCCTATGCAACGTCGGCGCGCACAGCTGTCATGTGCTTCCCAAGCCTCACATCGATCGTGGTGGGCTTGAGGCGCTGGAGAACGGTGGGGTGCGGGTCCGGTTCTCTAGTGGCGTGCACCATGACTACCTCGGTGTTATATGCACTTCCCGCAATCAGGACCTGGTGCCTGAACTCACCATCACGAACGAGGAGCTGCAGCAGCGCTCTGAGAACGCAGAGAAGTTCAAGGAGAACTTCAACAAGGCAGCGCGCTGGCTGGAGGTGTGTGTGCCGCCACTACCGGAGCTCGGCAAGTACGAAAAGCGCTTTACTCCGGGCTCGCAAGAGATTGTGGAGATATTGACCCCGCGAGACGCGAAGATGACGGTGCGGCCGACGATGATGGCCACGAAGCTTTTCTACAACGTGGTGATGTCCATTCCCGATGGCGCGTCCGATCCACGCCTCAAGAGCACAAGTACCAAGCAGTTCTGGGATGATGTGGTGATGCACTGGACCTCTGGCGTGCCAGGGTACGTCTCGCACACTATGTTCCGCCCCATGTTTACACATGTGCAGCAGAACTTTACCAAATCTAGCGCGTTGGTGTATAGGTCTCCTATCTTTCTAATGCCACATTGGTCAGAGGGTGGTGGCCGCGTTATCAAGATTGCTCACGCCGCGCATGGCTCGTGCTTTGACGCCGTTGATGTGGCCGATGCGCAGGGCTTTACCGATTGCTTTGGCCTCGCCCGTGCCATTGCGGGTGGAGAGGACGTACATCACTTTTTGAAGGAGCGTCGTCTGCAAGTCATGGAGGAGCTTGATCATCACGCGCTCCTCATGCGATATAGCTTGAAGGAGAGAGGGCAAATGTCTTACATGGCGTCTCGCTTCCAGATGAAAATCATGCGACGCTATAAGCGAAGCTGGAGGTCGATTCTGCAGAATTACGTAACGTTGATGCCGAAGAATATCGTGCGATAGCAAAGAAATGAAATGATGGAGCTGAGTGGAGTGGAGTGGATGGTGACACGGGCACGCACAAACACATAAAGAGTGGAGATCGAAGAAAAAGCCATGTAGAGTGACATTTCTTCTGGCATTTTATTTTCTCCCCTTTACTTCTCTTTTATCCGTGTTGTTGTTATTGTTACACTCAACATCAATATATATAGGTGTCTTGTTGTTGGGACCTGTACGTGAAGGCCGTCATGGCACAGGAGGTAAGTAGTGATGCCACTCGTCACGATCGCATATATATGTGTGTGTGTATACTTGCGGGCTTTCTTGAGAGGTTTGGTAGTGTTACAATTTTTTTTTTTTGTAGTTCACAAAGTATCTTTTCTTTAATTTTCCTTTTCTTTTTGATCAGCTTTCATCTCCTCAAAAAAAAAAAAACGGAAAGTAACGAACAAACAAACCACAAACAAACAGAATAGATTTATTCTTATTTTGTTTTCATTTTGTAAGATAGATGCACTGGCGGTGCTTCTACTATTCTTCTTCATTCTTGCTGAAGGTACCAGTCTTTTTTTTTTTCTTTTTGTCTCTTTTGACCAAATCGCACACTTCCCCCCCCCTCAACCTATTATCTCTGTGTTACTATTTTTTTNTTCTTCTTCATTCTTGCTGAAGGTACCAGTCTTTTTTTTTTTCTTTTTGTCTCTTTTGACCAAATCGCACACTTCCCCCCCCCTCAACCTATTATCTCTGTGTTACTTTTTTTTTTTTTTTCTTCTTCCTTTTTTTGCTTGACTAACATGCACATAAACAGGCGTGTATGGGATAGCGCACGAGGACCTTAAAAGCCTTCTTTTATCTTTTTTTTTTTTTTTTAAAACAATAGCACACTATCAAATAAAGGCATAGAAGGACAGAGGGAAACCATAATAAAAAGGTGTAGCATTATGTTTAATAATGGCAGTTTACTGCGAGCTGTGAACAAGTCCACTGGCTACCGCTGGAGCCCAATCCCAAAGCCTCCCCCTAGGCACACGGACCGCCTCTACGGCACTCACTCTGTGCTCAACACATTACGAGCATTTGCGAAGTCAGAAGCAGCAGCAACCGTCTTTTCCTCTTGCGCTGCCTCAAGGAGTGAAGAGGCGACGGCTTCACACATACAGCAGCAGCAACAACAGCAGACACTACCGCCCCTCCATCATCCACACCGCCCTTTCATCAACTGCCTTTATGTCCGTGACTTCAGTGTGGAGGGTGCCGATGGAGGTAACAAGGAAGGAGGAGGGGGAGGATCTTCCCGCGCACGACGCATCATACCACCTTCTTACACCGCACTTCACCGCATCACAGCTCTCGCGAAGCACCTGGAGGTACCTGTGCGCTTCGTTCCACGTAAAGAGCTCGTGCAGCTGTGCGGCGAGCGGAGAAATCAAAATGTAGTGCTAGAGGTGGCGACGTTCCGTCCTACTCCCGTAGCCTCCATCATGGAGGTGCTATCAGAGAAGTACGTTTCTTTGCTGACTGGTGGTGACACGGCGAGGTATAGTACTTGTGAGCATGCGACGGAGGGGCAGGAAGAATGGGATGACGTGTTGGTGCTCTATCTTGATCGCATTGTAGATCCCACGAACGTTGGCAGCATTCTGCGCACTGCCTTTTTTTTTGGCGTCGATTACGTCGTGTTAAGTCCGGACTGCGCGAGCTGCACTCCAGTTGTGGCACGCACTAGCACTGGCTTCCTGGAGTACATGAGTGTTTGCAGGTCTACTGTGTCCACGGAGCAGTTTCTCCGTAAGACCTTGGCGGAGATGCAAGCGCAGCCACATCAGCAAACTAGGGAGAGATTCCTGATGGATTTTCAATTAATTGCGTCTGTAGTGCGCACCTCTCCTCCTCAGCAGCAGCAGCAGCGGCGAACGCAACGGGGGGAGAGGGAGGACGAGGCCCACACAGATGTGAAGGCCAGCGAATCAAGTGAGGCGGTGCAGGCGACAAGCTCCATGAGCTCTTCTCTCTTCTCTTCGCCCTCTATTGTTGAGAAGGACGGCAGGCGCACAGTAAAGGTGCTTCTGCTTGGTAACGAAGACACTGGCATTGCAGAGAGTGTCGTTGCTATGTGCACGCACGCTATTCACGTCCGCTCCCCACGACAGCGTCGTCTACGTGAAGCCGAAACTCGCGCCTACGTTCAGGCGGCAGATACCCTCAACAATAGCAGCGAGGACACTGACGTTGAGGGAGGAGAAGCTTCTGTTGTGGAGCAGCGAGCGCGCAATGCGAAGCGACTGATGAAGTTGAGACCACAAGAAGTTTCCCTCAATGTAAACACGGCGTGTGCGACGCTGCTTAGTCGCTTGGTAAGTGGTGATGGAGGTGGAATGGTGGAGCTAACGTCGATGGCGGCGGCGGCGGCTCCTCTCGCTTCTTCTCGCTCTGCCCGTTCTTCTTCTTCCGTCACTCCACTGTCCTCCACTTCTATGACGGGAGCGAGAAATGAAAACGGTAGTAAGAAAAAGTAGTTGGATGAGCGGAGAGTGAGTGAGAGAAGTGGAGCGACATGCGTGGATCACAGAGGCAATATGCAACAACTTAAAAAAAAAAAAGAAGATAAAACGCGTAAAGAACTTTTTTTTCCTTTTTTTGAAAGAAGCACAAAAACAAAAACAAAACAAGAAGAAAAGAATCGACATTTTCTGAAATGAAGAAAAAGAAAATGATGTGAAGGGAAGGCGCACGCACTCAGTTGCAGAGCCTCTTCTTCTTCTCCTTTTTTTTTTTTTTGACAAACACGCAAACAATGTGTGTCTTGGCGTACACCATTTTTTGACAGTACAGGCAATAATAATAATAATAATAATAATGATAATAGCAAGAATGAACATTAAACACACACGCTTCCGTTCTCATTTTCTTTCTCTTCTTGTCTCATTGCATCTCTTTCTCTCTCCATATATATACACGTTGTTCAAGATAGCATATTTGATGCTAGGCCCCCGCCTACCTTACAATCTATATAACCTTCACACCTCATACGTCTCATATCCCGCTCTCTCTCCCGCCCTCTCGCGTTTCGTCTCTCTCTCACTCTCTCCTTTCTCTTTAAAAAACTTTCCGCTCTGCAGCTCTATAGCGGGGAACGCAGGAGAGCACCGATCCAGCTATTTCTTTTTTTACCGTCGACAGTAGTGAAGAATACCTCACGTTTGGAGAGAGAGAGCTGTATATATATACATATATATATACATATATACAAGAGGAAAAGAAAGGTGAATTTTTTTTTTCTTTATAAAAAACGAAACAGACAAACAGAAAGAAGGCAACAGCGATAACAGCAGTAGCACAAAGCATTTTTCACACATCATTTTTCCTTTTCCTCTTCAAGAAGGGGAAAAATCAACACACGCAGAGATATCCCACGCGCTTTACAAGTAGCGTGAGGAGGTGGAGGCACACACACACACACACACACATACATGCCGCCACCAAGCTTGAGTGACCCCAATGCACGGAAGGCTCTACTCTACTCTCTCCCTGTGTTGGCGTGGGTCTCAGCTTTCTGCGCATCTTCGCTCTGCCCTCGGCTTCTTCGTCTCGTCTCCATGTGCTTCCCTGTGCTGCCCAACACTGAAAGCAACAACTCATGTTCTTCCTCTAGCAGCGGCATCCGCCACATCAACATGTGGACTGGGGGCATAGGCGCTTTCATCGTCGCCGCTATCGACTTTTACAAAAGCGTTAGCGGCGTGGTTCGCAACGTTGTAGGTGGCACTTCTAGAGGCGGGGATGCTGCTGCCGCTGCTGCTAGTATTGGCGTAGGAGCTCATGCACGCCGTGGTGTGTCCGCTCTGTCGCAGCTCATCACTGCGTTTACTTCCTTATGGTTTCACCCAAACGCTAGCTCGCTGCTCTCCACCCTCGTCTCCTACTTGTTTATTCTCTCTCTTGGAGATGCCAGGTTCCCGCGAGACGCCGCGGTCGATCTCGTGGCCGCCGTCATGGTTTCTACGTTTGTCAATTACCGTATTCTGAGAAGCAACCCGCTGCTCGCGTCACTCTCGTGGCGCATTCCTCCTTACATGCGCGGAGCAGCAGCGAAAGGTGATGGCGCTGCCTCTACAGAGTGGCTTGCCTACCTCAGCCCACCAGTTCTCATTACGCTCACGTGGCTTGCGGCGTCGCTCATGACTGGGCGCATCGCGAACATATCTGTCCAGTCCCAACAGACTGCAGGCGGACCTGTGGCACTACACGTGACAGAGAGCGGTGGAGCTAGACGGACGCAGGAGATTGTTTTGCCGTCACTGCCTGCCAACAATCAGTCCGCGAATGCGCTAGACACCTCTCCTACTACTGGTAATGGTGCAGCTGGTGCTATCCCCACTTCTTACCCGACCGAGGTGGCAACACCGCCCGCCATGGACACCGCTGGACCGGCGCCCGACGCCACCTCACAAGTATCACCTAGTGGCACTTTCGCTTCTATCGCGTCTGTGGTCTCTTCTGCTACTTCTAGAGCTGCTGCCGCTGCGGCTGGGACGGCGTCTCTCTCCTCCCCCGTGGCGGCAGCGACGATGCTGGCGCACGTGTGTGGTGGCCGCGGACTGCCCTACGCACTCTCTGGCTTCCGCTTATGCTACCGTGGTGATGTCGATCAGCTTGAAGGTCCTGTGTGGCAAATGTGGACCCGCACGATCATCGTGTGGCTGGCCACTGTAGGACTAGTGAATCCAGCGACCGTTGCTCCAGTTATTGCCGCTTCATCATCATCATCTGCGGCAGCAGCGGCATCGAATGCGGACGTTGACGCCGCCCGCTCCCCCACCTCGACTTCCTCTATAGCAGCAGCGATGGCTTCTGCGTCGCTCCTTCGCATCCTGGTGCCCCCTGGTACCACTACCCCCGAGTTCTCCTGCACGCTGGAGTCTGTGATTGACCTCCAGAGCTACATCCTTTTCTTCTGTGGAGGCGCAGCAGCAGGCCTGCTCCTGCATATGCGGCCGTGCGTGCTCAAGTATCTTGCACGTGTTCCAGGCATCTCTCACTTGATCGTCGCCGTTCACCCACCATCGATTGACATCCCTGGGGATCTCATTGACGCAGTCATGACTGACATTGGCACCATCCGTGTCTATCACAAGGACAAAGATACTGGCGAGTTGAGCACGACGCTCTACACAGACCTCCACGTGCCCAATGAGTGTTTCTGCCCCATAACACGTACCATCATGAGCGACCCAGTCCTCACTGCGGACGGCTTTTCGTACGATCGTGAGGCGATCGAGGAATGGCTGCGATACCATAGCACTTCCCCCATGACGAATCTCCCGTTGGCCAGTGAGTCGCTCAAGGTGAACTGGGAGGTACGGAAGCTGGTGGAGGAGGCGGTGCGGGAATACGAGGCGTTTGAGCAGAGGGGACACTGCCTTTCTTTGTGACTGAGGAGGAGGAGGAGGCGGAAGGTGTGAAGTAAGCGGAAGGAGAGAGACTCGCGATAGAGATGCGAGGTCTTTTTTTTTGTTCCCTTTCTTCTTCTTTTTTTTTTTTTTTTTACATATGTGTGTCGAGACGACCTGTTTGTGAATAATGTATGCTTCTTTGCTGCCAATGGAGATAAAAACATTTCCACAAACATATTTATGATTTCAACTGACGCATTATTGTTATTTAGCATTATTGTTGCTACTATTCAGAAGCAGGGTTCATAATATTTCTATATATATTGCTGCCTTCTCTACATATCGCTTACGTAAACGTGCAGGCTGAGTGCGATTGTGCGCTGCATGCGACATCACAAGACAACTCTTTATATATTGAATCAGCTTTGGAGCACGAGCGACAACAACGACAACGGTAGGAAGAGAAACCAAAAGAAAAGCTATTTGATATCAAGGAATACACGAACGCCTTGAAAAAAAATTCAAAAGTAACTCGCAAGGACGACGACGCCATCAATTAGCGCTACCACATTTCTTTCGTTTTACACGCGTGCACATATTGGAGGCTGAGAGAGGGAAAATAAAAAAAAATATGGTAAAGGTACTGATATCTGCCGAACGAACCCCCACATTTCTTGATGCTTTTTTTTTGTTTGTCTCTCCCTTTCTCTTTTCATTTTTCTTTCTTTATATTTGTTTTACGCTCTCTAATACATTGTTTCTTTTTCTCATTCTTTCTTTAAGCGTACCATTGAGCGTATATATCCACAACATAGGAGCCCCCAGCCCTTTGTCTGACACGAGATACGACGTTCTTCTGTCATTTTTTTTTTTTTTTCAGACAGCGATCGAAGTCACACACATACGCAAACACACACACACACTGGCACACAACATACGTGTGTGTCTTTGTGCCTTTTCTCTCTTTTTTTTTTTCCTCAGTGTGGACTAACTGTATATACATCATATTTGAGAGGACTACTTTGCTTTTATTTTCTTGTTCACTATATTGCTTCATTTTTTTTCTTTTTTTAATCATCTTTTAAAAAAGTATCTATTTTTTTTTAACGGTTGGTACATGCCTACCCGCTTACTACCAATATATATATGTAAGACGGATAGAGCTTGCAGTGTTGTGTGTGCGTGTGTGTACTTGTGAAAGTCCTCCTTTATCATTTTTTCTTTTTCTTGGCATGTCTGAGATTTTAAATGATTGTGCGAAGGAACGCCAAACAGGAGCAAGCGAGCCGGTAGCACGTCCTCCCGACAGGAGGAGAAGACGTCTCAGCATGCCGCTCTCACTGCCTTTGTTGGGACTCATTGCTTCATATTTCCCCAGCGCCGCGGATGATAGTGCCGCCTCTCCATTGACCTCTCTCGGTGGCGGTAGCAGTAGTGGCGGCTTCTCGCTGAGTGCCTCACCGCCACCCCTCTCCACCCCACTTGCCTTTTTATGCGCTCACAGAGACTGTCGAAGAGCGGTGGAGCTTCTTCCACAAGGGTGTGTGTTGCCACCTCGTGGCGGTCTTATTCTTCGTGTTGTTGTCCCCCATCATTATTATCATCAACCACAGCAGCTATATTCATTCCTCAGGATGGGCGATGGGGTGACCAGCAGGCGTGTGCGGTCTGCCACCGCTGCTGGTGTGAGCGAGGCATCGATCTTTTACACAAAACATGGCAATTATTATTTCAGTAATGCGCGTGGAGCGGTGATGTGCGAGACGGATGCGAGGACTCAGCCGCACTCTTTACATGTTAAGTCCACCAAGGCGGAGAGGGTAGCAAACACCTTTGCAGGCGGCAGCCATCATCGTCCTGCTGAGCACGGTGATAACGCGGTGGAGAGAACACATGACGACGGTATGGATGCTGGAAGACGAGGAGGAGGAGAGAGCAACAATAGTAACAATGAGGAGAAGAGAGGTGTGGGAAGGAGCGAAGGAACTACTGCTATGACTACTACTACTACTGTAAATAGTGAGAAGCGCATTGCCAGGGTGTCAAGCGCCTCTGCAGCAGCAGTAGCTATCAGACGAGGCAACGCGAATGCAGGCGATGCGCACACTCCTGAGCGTGATCAATGCCGCCGTGGCTCCACTGGGCAGAACTGTTTATCACCATCGCTGCCCCTCTATCCTCGAGCAGGTTTTACCGCTTCTGCTGCCGTATGCAGTCACCACACACAGGGTAACCGCATGGCCGTCGCAGCAGCAGCACCAGTGATGGGGGGGACCTCACCTAACTCATCAAGCTCTTCTCTTTCTATCTCGGCTTCTCCTCCTTCTCCTTCTTTTTATCCACATCTGCGATACAAACTGACGCCGGCGCCGGCAGTCTTGGTGGTTATTTCTCGCAATGTTGTACTGAAGCGGATCACCACCACCACACCATCCGCGACAGCAGCACCACCAACTCCTCCGCTACCTCCGGCGTATTCACCTCCGCCGCCGCCTATCAACTCGTCTAACAGTGGAGCCGGAGGCACTTTTCCCTCTGCTGTTGCTGCTTCAAGCTCCATTTCTCATCCGACTTATTCTTTGTCTTGCTCTCTACCACCCCAAGCGTCGCCGCCGCCGCCGCCATCGTCAAAGATTTCAATAAAGGAAAATGAGCAGCATCCCACAGAGCACTGTACCCAAGTACCAAACTCTCCATCTTTCCTTTCTTCTCAGCGCTACTCCCTTTCATCTTCGCCAGCTCCTCCTCCTCGTCCTGCTGCTGCTGCTGCTGCGGGCTCTTCTTCTTGTCTTGTTTCCTTACCCTGTGTACCGCTCCACAGCCAGCGAGATATCACTGGGAATGAAAATATGACCTTGGAGGCACTGCGACGCGCGCTGTGGTGGGTGCACGCATCTGCCGAGTTGCCCTTATCTGTGAGCTTTCTTAACTATGGACCTGGACAGCTAGAGGCCCTGTCGGACTTGCTGAACGAAGATCAGCCAGTTCCAGTTCAGGAGCATCTATCACACGAGGAGGCGGAGGGGGAGGGGAGGGATGGCGGTGGGAGCAGAGGTGGTGACGACACTGCGCGTGTCGCGGAGATGGACAATACCAGGGGTACGACTCGCGACACCACCCTTGGCTTAGCGGCATGCCTGCGGGATCAAGTAGCGGAGGTCAGCATCCGTGGGAAGGTCGTTGCCCCTATTGTTGCAACATCATCTACTACCGCGACACGAGAAGCAGCAGGAGGCGGCGGTGACACTTATCCAGAAGAAAGCAACAAAGACGGAGCATGTGGCGAGGCGCGCGCAAGCGCAGCTGGAGACGTTGTGCCAGCAACAACCTCAGCAGTAGCGAGTGCCAACACGGTTGCGAAACTACTCGCCCCTTACTCACGCGTGCGTGCCGTGTCCATCGCTAACTCCAACGTGACCTGGCAGCAGCTGCAAGGCCTGCCGCGTGTGTGCCGCGATGTGGTGAAGCTCTCGTTGCCGATGAACTCCCATGTCACCTCGACGCGATTTTTGGGACCTTCCACGCCGTCTGTTTCTTCCTCTTCTTTTGCAGATACCTTCACCGCAGCCACCACACCAACTACTACCCCTACCACTGCTACAACGATGGTGGCGACGACGAAGACGTACGCGATGGCGATGCACGAGGCAGAGATGAAAGGCGTGGAGGACTCTTCTTCCCAGCTGCAACAGTCGCAGCAGCGCGCTGCCGTCACTGTTGCCCCCAACATCGAGATCTTTCTTGGTGAGAGCCCACTGGAGGTGTCTCTACCCCACATCACTCGCGTATTCAACGGAGGTACGACCACGACGTCGTTTTACCGTCCTGGAGGAGGAGCAGGCAGCTGGGGAGTGCTCCGTATGGGCGGCAGCGGCGATGAACTGGAGGGCCTCAGTGCTCTAGGACCTGTCGCTTATCTCACTGATGCTCCTAGCGATGGAGAGCGTGGGTGGGACACGGAGAGGCCTGCAAGCACTGACCTTGGCTTTGGCGCTACTCATGGTCGTCCTGTTCCCTGCTGGCATGGCGTGGAGGAGGAGGAGGCGAGCGCAAATGTGGATGGACGACGTGCAGAGGGTGTTCATAGTTTTGAGGTGGTGGTGGCTAGGGGGGAGTCAAGGCCAAAGGGTGAAGAAGCAGAAGCTACGACGCTACCCGTGGGGCGTGCGCAGTATCCTAGACTTCTGGGCGATGCTGCTGAGCACGGTCACTCACGCAGTCATACAGGGGAGCAGTGCGTGCCAGGGAGAACGGGATATAGGGAGAAGGACGACGACACGAGTGTTAGAGGCAAGTGCACTACTCTTGCATCCACAGCGATAATGAAGGCGAGCGCGCAAGAGGAGGACAAGAGGCGACGGAGTACGGGGCTGAAGAAGAAGAAGAAGGCGGAAGAGCAACGGCCGTCCTACTGGGCTGACACGCTGCAGGAACTGGACCTCTCCTATACTTCTATCACCGATGCTGACGCCGCGCATGATTTCCCAACTCTCACCTGCTTGTGCGTGCTCTCACTGCAAGGCTGCTCGGCATTGAAGCGGACCAGCACGTGGGCACCGCGCATGCACGTACTGAGCGAGTTAGATCTTTCTTATACCGCAATATCTGCGCATGAGTTCTATGGCCTTGGACAGTGCCCTACACTGCAGGTGCTGCGCCTTGATCACTGCTCGGCTTTTGCTGATGTGTTGTGGTTAGTAGAGGTGCCGCGGCTGCGGGCGACAGAGACAGAGCCGCCACATCGCGGTGCTGTAGCGCGAGGAGGAGATGGTGGTGGTAGAGCACGTCCTCCGCTACAAGCAGGAGACGCTCTAGGCGCCGCCACAGGGGCGGTAGTGCGCCACATCTACAGCACCAACAGCAGCGGCAGCGGCGGGGTCAGGGGTGGCCACGAAAACGCGGTCTTCATTTCGCATCGCACACACGACGCCACCACTGTCTTCACTCTGATACCACCGGAGGCTTCCACAGCGGCTGGAGTGGCAGCTGCAGCACGAGCACCTCGCCCGTGTCTCTTGACGAGCCAGGAAGCTCGAGAGCGATACCCTCTGTGCCGGGTGCTGCGTGAGCTCTACGCGGATGGGTCGGGCCTTACTTCGGAAGGCCTCACTGCGCTCTTTTATTTTGCAGAACTGGAGGTGGTGTCGATACAAAAGTGTGTAGGTGTGACGGATGTGACTCCTGTGCGGGACCTTCACTGCCTTGAGGTGCTCAACGTGAACGGTACGTCGGTGCACAGCAGCGGTAGCAGCAGCAACAGCAGAAGAAGAGATGGTGTTGTTGTTGGTGCTGCTGGTAGGGCGACACTAGTGGGGCCGATGGGACGCGAGGGTGCCGCTGCTGGTGTATCCGCTGACGGTCTCCAGGCTGTGCACGAGTGTGCAGTGCTCCAGAAGCTGTCGTGTAGAGACTGTGCATCACTGCGGTCTGTGCCGGTGCTTCCGCTCAACACATTGGTGGAGGCGGACTTTTGCAACTGCGTTAACTTGGCTGCGACGGCGATTCATGAAGGGTGCTTTACTGGCGATCGTTATCTGGTGGGTGTAGAGGACGACATGGATGAGGGGCAAGACGATAACAAGAACCCCCCAAGAGGGCAGGTTCCTCGACCTCGCATCCCTCTACAGCGGCTCTCTCTCCGTTCTTGCGATGCCATCCGCGATGTTGCTGGCCTTCGCCCACTCTCCTCGCTCCTTGAGCTTGACCTTTATCACACTCAGGTAGATGCCCTGCAGCTGGTAAAGGCACTGCGACGCTGGGACAGCCTCAGGGTGCTTCACCTCGGCAGCACACCAGTAACAGATCTTTCTGCTTGGGTGCTGCTTGCAACCTCAACACAAGAACCCTTTGGGTCGGCATCATCCACATCAACATCTCCTGCAGCGTCCAGACCTTTATCTTCCTCGTCCTTGTCTCCGCCACCCGCATTTAGCAACGTGGATCCCAGTGGTGCACTGTCCAGCACGATGAAAGTGATAGCCTCTCCGCCCCCATTCTTAGCGGTGCTTCGCTTTGTAGATCTGTCCAACACGGCCATCACCACGCATGGACTGGCTTTTGTGACTGCCTGCTCTTCACTAGAGTCCCTGCTACTACGGCGTTGTCCTCTCGTCACGTCGCTTCGGTTTCTCTGCACCTCTCCTCATGACTTTGTCACTACTACTGCTACGAGCATGGCAACAGCTGCGATGGCGATGGAGGAGGAGAGCGGCACGGAGAGGTGGATACGTTCTTCCTTGCGAGAGCTTGTTCTCACAGATGCAGAAAACTTGACAAGTGCAGAGGCGATGCCGTATCTGCGCTGCTGCCAAGCGCTCGAACATCTTTCACTCGCGCGGTGCAAGAACGTCACGTGTGTGGCGCCGCTGAGGTCTCTGCGCCTGCTTCAGACTTTGGATCTTACAGCCACCACCGTCACCGATGAAGCTCTCGGAGTCTGGATGTATGGAGGCGCACGCAAGGGGGGCAGACAGGATGACTGTGGTGCTACGGATGGAGAGGCAGTAGTACAGGACTGTTGTGTCTCGCTGCGCCGGTTGTGGCTGCGCTCATGCCCAAAGGTTACCGCGAGTGGGACACCTGTGGAGACCCTTGCGGTGCACTTGTCATCCCTTGAGGAGGTTAATCTCAATGGTGTCACAACACATTTTATACGTAGATAGTTTCTTTTGCCTTTTTTTTCTCTCTCTCTTTTTTCTTTTTTCTTTTTCTTTTTTTTTCCATCTTGTGTGTCTCTCTTTAGGTTTTTCTTTTC
>JASANZ010002041.1:0-38004 GCA_030849805.1 Sergeia podlipaevii | reverse complement strand
CTATGTCTCGTGAAGGGCGACATCCTCATTTTGACAGGCGCACACGGCGCTATCACGTGCGCTATCAAGCCTGCTGAGGCCCCTCAGGCCACATAATCTGGTCACGGGAGGAGGGGGGGGGTAAGAGCAGGAGGAAAGAAAAAGCAGTAAGCAAAAAATGCGTAAAGAATTTGGAAACAAAATCGTTGAAAGTTGTGTATGCTCGTGTGTCTCTTGAATGGCGTGTATTGGAAACCGTTGCTGCTTTGCTGAAAAGGAGTGTAGCGGTGAAAGTCCTCTCCCCAGCGTTGCGCGTGTGTCATGTTCATTGTATCTACATATATATGTGTGTGTGTTTATCTTTCATTCGCTCTATCTTTTTTCTCGCTTGTGTGTGTGTGTGTGTGTGTGCTTAAGAGTTCTTTTTTTTTTCTCTTCTTTTCCCAGCACTCAATGGTGCGTTTAGCATGTACATCGGGTACTGTGTGACGAGTACTCGCGTCCAATAGAAGGGGAAGGCGGATATCCAATGAGGATGTGTTTTCTGTGAGGAACTGTCCTTTTTCCTTTTTTTTCTGCTTTTCTGCTATAAAATGAAGAGAGAGATAAGCAGATGCGGCGTCATTTTTGATGCGGTTGTATGATCGTAGATACAGTGGTCTTTGTCCCCCCCCCCTTTGCTGGAGAGGGGGAGGAGGACGCTGCGCATGTTTTTTATCACTAATCTTTTTTTATTATTATAATCTCGCAGATGGTTTTGTGTTCTACGCAACATTATCAAAAAAAAAAAGAAGAACTACGGAAGATATGGATTTATTGAGAGTAAACGTTTTTTTTTTACTTTTTTCACAATAAATGTATGAAACATTGAAAGAAAACGTGCAGAAAACTCAATTGGAAGTGTTTCCAATTTTCATTGGCTACTGTGCTCTTCTCTTTATTAAATCATTTCTTCATTGCTACATTGCGCACACTATAAATGTTTGCTCAAGCGGAGAAACTAGCTAGACGTTTATTCCAGCCGCGCAAGAGAGAAAGGGGGGAGGTTTTTCTTCCAACTAGACACAAGAAGAAGGACAGGTATACCAACGTCATCAAACACAGAATCATATGGGGTCCTCAGGGAGCAAGTCAAAGCAACATAAAATGAAAGAAAAAGATCATGAAAAGCCTGTGGAGTGCACCTGTGTGGTGTGCAAGAAGGAGATGTTTATTGCTGCAGAAGAGGCCGCCAAAACGGGTGGTGCCGCCGTGTGTCACAAGTGCCGTCAGTCCGGGCAGGGTCGTCGTCTCGGTGGTGCAGAAGGAAATGAGGGTACCCCTCCCACCAACGGCATTGAAGAAGAACGCGAGCGTCGAGCACAGGCAGTGGAAGCACGTATGAGAGCCAAGTATGGTGCTGGAGGTGCTGCCCAGACCAGACCCAAGCCACCCTCACAGCAGCAACAGCCACCTGCCCCTATCACACCTTCTTCAGCTCCTACTGTGGCGGCGGCGGCGACAACGGCTTCACCTGCGCCTAATAGCGGCGTCAGTGCGGTCTCTGGTCCCTCCGCGTCCTGCGAGGATGGTGGTGGTGATGGTGCAGCTAGCAATCCAGTACTGGAGGCAGCTCTCCGTCGCAAGCAAGCGAACCAGCCGCAGGAGATCCGACCACCTGGCAGAAACACGTCTGCTGAGAAGACGCAGCTGCTGCACGAGATTAATGCGATTCTTCGAGCGCACAATGAAGAGCCCCCGTTTGGCCTCGCCTCATCGGATGAAGTAAAGCTCCGGGGCTATCTCAAGTATGTTAAAGAAAAGTATAACCTCGCATAAGTGATGAAAAAGAAAAGTTTGGGCGGCCTTTTTGTCCTCTTTTTTTTTTCTTTGGTCCAGCCGATATGGAGACCTGCGCGAGAAGGACGTATGCGAGGAAATGCATATGTGTATTTATTTATTCATATATTTGTTGCTTTTTTTTGTGCAAACGGAATGCAGACGTCTATATATATTTATACGCGCACACCCTGATATATTCAGAGTTTCTTGTTTTGTTTTCTGTTCTTCTTTTTTTTTTTTTTACACTACATGGAAAGCTTCTTTTTATCATCATTCCTCTTCATGTTCCCAGTCAAAGGTACTCCAGGTAGCTTCATATTTACATCACCTTGTAAGTCACTTTTGGAAAAATAGATATATTCGCAAATCTACTTTGAAAAAGAAGTCAGTATTCAGGCACTTACCTCTGTTACTGATGGAGAGAGTGAGGCTTAAAGGAGTGTATTTACCTGTGTTCGCTTGTCTTGCATTTTGGTGCGTGACGGTATGATGGGGAGATAGAATTGGTCATTATAGTTTCCTCATGTCACGTTAACCCAAGCGCGAAATTTCTATTTGGTACTGCTTAAATTGTCCCCGCTCTGTGCCCAATACTATCATTCCTTTCTTTCTTCCTTGTTTTCTTTTTTTTTCTTTTTCCTTCACAACACACCACAGTTTAAGTTACGGGCACAGCACAACTTAAAAAGTTTTTTTTTTTAAGAGGAACCTACACTCCATCATCTTTGCACCATCACGTCCGTACAAAACGAAACAAGCATCAGAAAGCGCCAGTATACTCATATATATTGCCTTATCTTGATATAGAAGGAACTAGAGAAAATATCTAGCGCGCACACACACACACACAAGTGTGATACATTATTATTATTATTATCTTTTTTTTTTTTCAGTACACGTCAATCATCCAATAGATTTTGTATCTATATTTTATTTATCTCCCTTTTTTTCTGTGCTTGGAGGGTACTTAAGTACAAAAAAAAAATATTTTCTTCTTTTTTTTCCTGCTAGAGTGTACGCATACATAACATACATAACATACATACATACATATATATATACGCGCGACTTTAGATCCGAGTGTATAGAACTGTGTGAGAGCTTTCTTTTCTTCTTTGTTTCTTTTTTTTTACTGCTCTTTGCATACAAATACAAAGCGGTACAGCTTGTATGCGAGACTGAAGCTTACAGTAGATAAGAATAAGAAGCTATTTTTTTTTTCATTTATTATTTTGAGAGGTACGCAATAGAGCATTCGTGTTGAATTTTTTTCCGTTTTTTTTTTTGTCAAAAGAGGGGCAAAACATCGGTTGTAGACGCTATTATTTTTTCTCGTTCGCTATTGTAATAATTATCTCTTCTTTAAAAAAAGATAATTTTCAAAGTGGAAAGAAAAGAAAAAAATTATTATTATTACGCAGGCCACACTACACTTGTGCTGATTTTTATACGAATAGATTTTTATCTCGACATCATGGAGGGCTGGCAAATTGGGTTGATGGTGGTTATCTGTGTGGTGTTCGTGCTAGGTGTGATGGCGCTGACTTTTCTTATCTGGCGTTTCTGGAATTGGAGAAAGAAGAAGTCCTGCCAAGGATCATCTGAGGCCTCTAAAAAGTACCGAACGCACGGCGCCAAGCCAAGCACGCACGTACTTCACTATATTGACTTTAACCACACCCTTCATAGTATTGATTTTAACTTGTGCCCGGAACTGATAACAGGGGCTGGGCTTCAGGAAGTCGTGGCGCGCGACTGTGCACTCGCCAACCCCACCACTATCTCTCTTTCATATCTCAACGACGAGGATGTGCTTGTTGAGATGGACCTCGACCGCCTCATCGCACGAGATGCTGACTTTGGCAAGCGCATGTACCACACGGGAGAACGCCCGCTCATGATGAGCCGCCTTATAGAAATCTCAATGCCGAACTCTTCAGCGGGAGCTGTTGTCAGTGCAGCGGGTCCAGCTTCATCGCAAAGTAACCCCTTTGCTAACTACTATTCAGCACACCACGGTAACCAGATAGACATTGACATGAACTTACAGAGGCAGATGGCGTCTATGACAGGAGGAGAAGGTGGTGCGCAGGGGAACGCTCGTGCGATGGTGCCAGCAGCAGCCGCTCTCTACGCCGATCCATCCTCATCACAGGGGTTTCTTCCAAACAGCAACAACACCAGCGCTTTCACTGTGCCAACCCCAATCATATTTCCTTCCTCCACACACATCACCACGAGCACCCCCATTTGTGTTATGGCAGCCTCTTACTACGTGTTAGAACCACCTGCTGCTACAGGGGCAAGCACTGGGACAAGATACACGCTTTTGGATGTCAAAACAGCCGCTCTGTTAGAGGCTGCCATGTGTGGTGAGACAGAGAGCCGTACTGTGCAGGTGAGAGAGGGCCCGTACCGCGGCAGCACCTTCACAGTGGACCCAGATCGCGGCACGGCTTTACTGCAAGTAAGTGGCTTAGGAAACTACGATGTGGTGAGGCGCCAGGCGGATGTAGTACGGTGTAACATAGATAGAAGCAACTCAACGCAGTGGCAGCCATTTGAGAGGCCCTTCTGCCTGCCCCCAGGGCGTTGGTGCGTGAGGGCCAAGGCGTCTACGTTCGATGATAGACAATCTGAGACATCCGCCAAGGTGTACACGGTTAGCATTGTGTAGAGAGAAAAATAGAAGGTATACAGCAGACCTCAGGTTTGGTGTGTTCATTCTTGTTTACTTCTTGATGTTACTGTTGTTCTTGCTGTTGTTGCTTTTTCAATAGTGCGATTATCTTACGTATAATTTTTTTTTTTGGAGAAATAGAAAACGATATATATATTTTTCTTTGAAAAAAAAAAAATTATGAAAAGGAGGTCGGATGGCAGTCCTGCTTGGTTTTATTGGGGGGAAGACAGTTAAGTGAATAGTCGACGTGAGTTTTTAATCTTTTTTCACTGCACACATACACACACACACACACGCTTGTATTTTTTGTGGGCATCGTAGCGAGAGAGAGAGAGAGAGAGAGAAGTATGTGAGTGCTGTGGCGGCGACAGTGTTGCTGAGTAAAACTGTGAAATTTTATCTTTGTTTGTCAATTTCAGTCATAATAGACGATCGTTCAACATTATATATATGTATGTATAGAGAGAGAGAGACTGGATGGCGTCGGTTGTCAGTTGCATTTCTCATTACTTTTTTTTTCTGGTACATTTTTTAAATAATGCGGTTGGTTTTTGTTTTTCTTTGGCTACTATCTATCTATCTATCTATATATCTATCTATCCATCTCTGTTCATTTGCTAAGGCATCGCATATGTCAATATACACACAGTGGAAAGGAACTTCTTCTTTATTTTTATTTATTCTTTCTTTTCTTTTCTTTTCTTTTCTTTTCTAACTTTTTTTTTTGCTTGTGTGTTTGCAAAATTAGAAAGTGTACAAGTTAGGGAAAGGTACTAGTGTAAATATTCTTTTCAGTTGCGTATCATTTTCTTGTTGTTGTTGTTGCTGTTGTTCATTTTTTTTTTCTAGAGCAAAATATTTGTATTTTTCTTTTTTTGGAAAGATATCATTTGGAAAACCATTATAACGCGAGACGAGCAAAAGTGGAGGAGAGTAGTTGACATTCAAGCATACACACATCGTCACCTTACATCGGTGCATTTAGAGTTGCAGTTGTCGTTGTTGTTGTTGTTGCTGTTCTCCGCCTTTTGACTCCTGCAAAATTACTATTATTTTTTCTTTGAACATGCTCGATTTGACTCGCCAATTCACTGAGAAAGATGAGTTCGCTTTGATAACTTTCTGGGGAGACCGCATCTCCGACCCTACACGCACTGCGGAGCACATCAATGGTATTATAGCAATGGGAAACCAAAGCATCTATGACATTTTTGACCTCGTGCTATGTACCTCTGCCTACGCAACGGCGCACAAACTTTACCGCAACTTCGAATCCGATTATTATATTTTACCCTTGGAGGAGGTGAGCTACACAGATGGACAGAAGAACGCCGCTACGTATATAGCTCATCTGATTGAAAACTATCTAGCGCCATCGGTGCACGTCGTTGCAAATACTGCCAAGGCGCTTAGAGAAACTGCCAATGGTTGTCAGTTGTATGGCGCCATTCTGCGTGCCTACGCGGTGTCACGGGCACAGGTACTGCGCAGCCCACATGCAGGCAGTCAGTGTATTGCCGTGCTTGAGAGGGTGATAGTGGGGCTTCAAATGGCGACAACATCGTCTAAAAATTATCTTCCTGTAGGGATGGATGAGCAGATAAACTGCCTGGCGGGTACACTCACTGTGGCACACGCCACGTTGTTGCATGTGGCACGCCAAACAAACAACCCAGCGCCAGCTCTAAAACTGCTCCGCAACCACATCGTTGAGGTAGGCGCCTCACCATCTTGCACTGTCCCTGCGGACTACATTGCTTTCGTCATCGAAGGAGCTATGCTGCTGTGTTACCTGCACCGCTGGGCGGAGGCAGCGGACCTGCTATACAGCGCCGTGTCCATCGTCGCTGCGGGTGGCTTTGGTACAAGTTTGTCATGTAAGCCACTGGGGGCAAATCCTCCTATTTATCGAACGAAAGCGGAGCATATGCCGTTCATGAAGGGTTTCCGGCCTCCAGTGGAGGAGATGGAAGAGGCGCAAACATTGGCAACCTTTGCGGTAAAGCTGTGTGTGTTGGTGCTCATTATCGCCTACGGCGGTGGCGAGGACCACGTGTCTACCATCAAGGGCACGCGCATCGATAGGGCAAAGGTGTTCACTGCACTGATGTACTTACGCTCTGGCGGTGCTCCGTACGAGTCGCTCTTGCAGGCAGCTCATATGCGTCAAAATACAACGTGGCATCGAGTGGTCAACGGTGCCACGAAGCAGTTTCTTGAGGATCGTGTCGGTCCTTATGTGGTGCTGGCTTCTCAGCACTTCCCTCGCTTCATCGTTCTGAGTATGGCCAAGTTGTATGAAGAAATGTACCTGACAGACATCATGGCTGTCATATGTGAGCCAGGTGAGGAAAGTCGCATCAATCTCGAGGAGTGGCGGAGACCAGACGAGGTTCATCACGCACTACACTTGCTCCGGGCTATGCAGCGGGACGGACAGCTGAAGTGCAGTGTAAGGATAGAAGATAGTGGCCGCCATGGTGATGGTGATAGTGATAGTGCTGCAGCACGGAGGAAGAAACGACATATAGTACATCTTTCTATTCCTGAAGGACCCGCGAATAATGCGCTATGCGAAGATGACATGCGTGAGAGCATTCTGGCTCGAGTGTACGCCGTCAGCGTGCTGCGTGTACAGATCCAAGGGTCACGCACCTCCATTGGCGATTGGGAGGACGGAACACGGAACCTCTGATGCGCTTTTTTTTTCTCTCTGTTACGAAGACAGAGGAGAGGAGAGGGAGTAGAAAAAGAAGAGAGAGGATAGCCGGGGGGAACACAGAACAGAGATATGCATCAACTGATGTGAATGAAGCTCTATTAACTGAGAATGGGGGGTGAAGCTAGTGTGCGGTCCCTTTCTGATTCCACTAGATCCTTTTTTTTTTCTTTTTAACGGTGTGCCGCTTCTGCGTTTCTTCTTTCTCTTTTTTTTTTCCAGGTATTATATTTTTTTCGTTTTTTTTCTTTTCGTTTTTTTGCAGTGTATCACTTGCGCGCTTCTTCTCTCATACTGTCAGTATGTCTTTTTGTCGTTGTTGTTTCCCAGTCTTTACCATTGTTGCACCGTTCTCCGCGCATGTGTGCTTTTGGCGTCGGTACTTATCATTTCTTTCTCTTCTTTTCTTTCTTTTTTTTTTACTTTCTTCTCTTCTTCATTTTGTATTTTCAACGCTTCATCAAAATAAAATAAAAAGGAGAGAATCAAGATATAATCAAAGATGAAGCGACGAAAGGAGACATACTCACACGCGCACACACGCACACGCAAGTGTTGGCTGTCAACAAATGGCAACGCCAAACGATGGTGTATTTATTGCTTGTCATATCTTCATACATTTTTTTTGTTTTTATTTTTGAATCTTTCTTTTTTTTTTGATCTCTGTGTTTTCTTCTTCCTTACCATTGCGTAAGATACAACTTAATGTAAGTGGTTGCACCTCTTGTTTTCAAATATATAAACTTATATACACATACTGAAGAGAAGAGAAACATATTAGATTTATCGCTAGCATTTATTCCTGTTGTTGCTATTTTTTTAGTGTACTACGAAAAGAAAATAGACGCGCCGCCCTCTCCCACACACACACACACAAGGAAGAAGCTATTAGTTGCTTAGTTGGCTATTCGTATATTTGCTTCTGTGACCCTTCTCTTATACATAGATAGGAGGTCCATAATTATACGCCTCTTCTTTTTTTTTGTTTTTTATACTTATACACATTAAAGTGAAGAGTGAAGGCAATTGAGCCCCTCATGTCGGCATATCGAGCTCTCTGTCTCCTCGCGATGCTTCTCGTGCTCGGCGCGAGTGGGACCCACTACGCTGAGGCGTGGAACAGAGCAGGGCAGTCCGCGCCTAATCGCAAGCCTGTTTATCCTACCCATCCACGCGTAAACATCAACTGGACTCAGGGCAGCATTAACTCCGAGCTGACACGACTGGAGCGTCAAGCTTTAGAAGAGAATAAGTTTGTGCTCACCAAGTTGATCGTGATCAACCGACACGGCCACCGCGCTCCGAATGCGCTGTATTGGTCCATGTGCTTTGGAGATCGCGGCAACCGTAAGTACTACAATGTCGATGCAGAGGACCTCAGCGCGCAAGGCATGCAAGAAGAGTACTACTTTGGGCAGTACATCCACCAGACCTACCGCGACTTTCTGGGTGACCGCTTCAACCGCTCGCATCATTTCTTCCGTGCGGTGGGTGAGCCGCGCATCCTGCAGTCCGCCATGGCAGTGGCTCAAGGCATCTTCCCCGATGGCTTTGGCCCCGGGGGTTTCTTGCCCTCTCGTCCTCAGTTTGTTCCTATTTTTTCGGATATGGACACGCATGAATATCTGCTTGATGAAGTTCCGTGCTTCCGTCGCGCGGAGGTTGACTCAGAGCGCTGGCTCAACAACTCCTTCAAGGCTTTTGTCGCTAAGCACGCCGCTACACTTGATAAAATGCATGAAGTCTGTGGTAACTACACGAGTGGGCCGAATGACAACTACAAGTACATCAAGACTGTCACCGATGGCATGACTTTCAACTCTGACTTTGGCCTTAAGGTGGCAAAGGGGAGACTAACGCCAGAGTGGCTCTACAAAATCCGCGCCATGTCTTTCCAGCTGCTCATGGATCGACTGTATAACACAGACGAGCAGCAAACGTACACCTCAGTGAATCTGCCCTTCACCGTGCTCGCCCTGCTGAACCACACGCGGCTGGCGACTGGCGAGGCGCAGTTCGACTTTACCGACACACGGCAAGAGGCGTCCTTCTACTTCGTTCACCGTGAGGCACTCTACGCGTTTGCCCAGTTCTTTGGCTTTCAGTTCGCGGTCCCAGGCCTTCCAAAGGGCGAGATTCCCGTTGCGAGTGCGCTTATAATCGAAAAACTCATGCCGCGCAACGACCAATTTTCGCATGATGAGTCCGAGGTGTACGTGCGCTTTACGATGCGCACCCCGTACAATGGCATGCAGACCATCTCCATTCCTGCATGTCGCATCCCCGAGCTGTGTGAGCTGAGCGAGGTGCGTACTATCTTTCTTGAGCGGAACAAGCGCACCGGCACCTGGGAGGAACTTTGCAACTACGTACCTTTTGAGCTTGACCATACCAATGATATCCGTTAAGGGTGCGCAGAAAGCATACGAAGGAATACAGAAGGAGACTGCGAATTGAAAAAAAAAAGGAAAAAATAGAAGCAAGAGAGAGAAACAGGAGGGAGAGGAGCCTCTGTGTGGGATAGAGTGTATTTTCACTGCTGTAGCGGCGCTGCAATATGGTTGTGGTGGTGTTGTTGTCGTTGTCGCTTTGCGCTTCACATCTCTAACTTTGCGTAGATACGTTTTCATTCATTTATCGCATTGAAGTACGTCCTGCTCGTATTCCTTTGTTTTTTTCTTTTTATAAGGAGAAGAAAAAGAGGGAAAGGAGTGCGGCTTTCCAAAATCGTTGTGCACACTGGAATGTGAATCAAATTCTTCTTTCAGTGTGTTCGCTTTTTTTTTGTTTGTTTGTGGGTTGTCGTGTAGTGTATGGAAGGGAAAAGAAAACTAATGAATAAATAAAAACACAGCGCGCCTCAGAAAAAAAAAAAGAGCATCACTTGTGTACACATTTAAAATAAATAATAATGGAAGTGAGCGTTTCTTCAGTGCCATGTCTTCATTAGACTCATATATATATATATATATATATATATCCATTTTTGTTTTGTTTACTCCCTTCTCTTATATATATATTTTTTACTCCTCTTTTTTTTCTTTTTTTCCAATTGTTTCTTGCAGCAGTGCGTGTGAACTTTGAAAACACTTACAAGTATAAAATATAAAAGCACACCTATATCCAGGGAGGGGGGGGGCTCTTTTTTTTATTATTTTTTTGTATAGCAGCGATTGTTAGTGCTTCCTGTTTTGTGTGTGTGTGTGTGTGTGCCTGTCCTTTCCGAAGGGGTTCACACTAGAAAAAAGGAATATATTAATATCTAATATATATAATTATCTTGAGAGGAAAAGACTCTTTTTTATTCAGTCAATCATAGTAGCACACAATGGACCCCGCAAAGCGCGTCTGCTTGAAGAATCTCCCTGAGAACTGCTCAAAGCGCGAGATTGCTGAGATGGTTCGCAACCGCACAGGAGCGCAGCCTCATAGCATTGATCTTGGTCTCGACGCCGCCGGCAACACCCGCCGCTACGCGCACTTCTCCTGTGAGGGTGCCAAAAACGTTTTGGAGGCGCTTTCTGCTGGTGCCAGTCTCAGAGGCGAGGCGGTCACGGCACTGCCGGCACGCCAGCACTACTCCTTCCGCTACGCTGAGGCACGCCGCAAGCGTGAGAGAGAGGAAGAGGCGGAGAAGACAGCTCTTGAGGAGTTCTGGCAGGAGAAGCGCCGCCACTTTCTAGAGCGCTCCAACGGTGGTGAACTCCCAAAGAAACGCGTGCCTAAGTCTTTCTATGCATCACGACAGAAATACGCGACGGTAGCGTCGGAGATCGCCCGGAAGTTGCGTGAGGAGCACGCCGCTAGGAAGAAGAACACCGGCGGCGGTAATGCATTTCTGCAGCCTCCTTCACAGCAACGCAGGGCAGGTGGCGCGTACCAGCAGTCACGTGAAACCCCTGAGGAACTGCTCGATGCAGCGGCGACTGGAGGCGCTTCATCAGAAGGTGCAGCAACCACTGCCGTTAATCGGGAGGGCACTGTCACCACTCCTCAGCAACCTCCTGCCGCGCACAAGGGCAAGTTTGACAAGCACAACAAGAAGCCTGTGAAAGGCGGAAAGGGCAAGGGCAAGCCGGCGGCAGCACCGGCAGCTGCTCCTGCGGTCCCACCCCCGCCTCCTGCGCCACCGCAGCCCACAAAGGAGGAGCGCAAGCTGACTGGCCTTCAGGCGAAGCTTGCGGCTCTGAAGGAAAAAATGCAGCGCAAGTAGGGAAAAATAATATAAAAAAAAGAGAGGTGTTCTCTTTTTTTATCATTACAACTATTATTGTTATTATCATGCTGTCTTTTTTTTTTTTTTTTTGTGTGTGTGGAGGGGGGCGTATGAGTGATAGTGAAAATCGTCGATTAAATAGACACCTACGTGTAAAATGCAGTGGTTTAAGTCTAAAGGCAATTTTTTAAAAAATGAACATAAATGCATGCATCAATAAGAATCTGTGAACCCAAAAGATTCACATAAATCAGCACTAGAGGGGTATTCATGTGAGGGGTGCATTCTCTACAAGATGTGCAGGTGTAATCATTCCTTGCTTTTAGGGTGTCTGTGTCAGCATTTAAGAAACCTTGAGTGATTATCATTTTATTCTTTACTATTGTTCTTTTCTCTTTTTTTCTCATCTCTTCAATGTGCGTATATATATATATTTATGATTGTATCAAGAATGGGTAGTGGCGGCTGCTAACGCGATATTTCGCCCTTCCTTTGTAGGATTACATTTTTTTCTTTCTGTCATTGTCTTTTTTTGTTGTTGTCTGCTGCGTGTGTGTGAGTGTAACAGGGTTGTCTTCATAACTTAAATTCGTAGCGAGTACAGAGATGGATGTAGAGGACGTCGCTGAGAAGCATGACAGAGATGAGCGTGTGCTGTCGCCGCTCCCAGAGCCTGCCTTGGGTACTACAGACGAGCAAGCAAAGACAAAGTCAATGGATAGCAAGAGCGCTGTAGCGGCGATGGATGCCGCCGCAGCCAATAAGGACGGTGCCACTACAGGCGCTTCTTCCCCTCGTAAGAGTACAGTTTATAAACACCCGAGTCAGAGGGCCTCTACGCCTACTCACGTGAAGAAAGCTGGGAAGGAATACGATATAGTTCCTCCGGAGGTGCGGCTGTGGTCTCCCACCACCCCTCCGCTGCCAGCACCGCAAGACTCAGGTGATGAGCACAAGAATGACTGCAATAACAAGGAGGAGGAAGGTGATACGGGCACAAAAACGATATCTCCACTGAAACTAGTGAAAGCCGCGTCTTTTTCAGCTTCTTTGCCGCCGCAAAGGAGTCCACGGAAGCGTGGCGCGTTAGTACGCCCGTCATCCGTGGCTGACGTTGTCATTCCAAAGCGTAACTGGGCGGATTTAACCGTTGGCACCACCGCCACCATTCATCGCCGACATAATCCTTCCAGGAAGGTGACAACGACGACACCGTCATCACCACGGAGCTCAAATTCACCGTCTCCACCACATGAAGGAACCCCCTTAGCGACACCGGAAGAAGATGCTTTAAGTGCGAGTGCTCCGGTGCCCTCCACACCGCCAATGCTGAAGCTCATGGAGGATGTGGGTACCATGGTGCATATTTTGTCGTTCTGTGGCCCTCGTGAACTGTGTGAGGTACAACGCGTGAGTCATCGCCTGCACGATCTTGCTAGTAGTGATGAGCTGTGGCTAGGCATCATGGAGGGCCTAAATCTGAGGCCACTACTGACGTGCTTAGGTGTCAAACGCGACTACTATCTCTTCTTTGTCAACGACGTCATCACATCACGTGCTCTGCACGGTCACTACTCCTTCACCTCAGTCGCAACGGTACCGCAAACCTCGAGCTCCAACGATATGAATAGCATCAGCGACATTTTCCCTATTGATGATGTAAAGCTGCTCATCTCCGCTGCCTCACTCGGGCAGATGAACCACTCTATCGGGCGGGTGCAGCTGCTGTGCAAGTACAAGAACGACACCATGGAGGTGCTTCAGGGTACCTGTCGCTTTTCAATTCATCGCCGCTGTTATGCTTTCTGCTGCAACGCATTTGGGAGCACCTCGCGGGGCCCCATCTTTACCATCGCCATTGCCACTGTCTTAAAGCCATGGCCCAGTCAGTGTCCGCAGCACTTTGCGTCGCACAAGGGTGGTATTCGGCTGGTCATGACGCCCGTGTTGTGGGAAGGCTCAAACGCGGGCTCGCAGATTACCGAGAAGGATGTCATTGCTGTGAGTAAGCCGCCACCGGAGCTGGTGTGAGCACACTAAATGGATGAATCTCTTCTTTTTTTTTCTTTTGTGATATTGCAATTGTTTGTGTGTGTGTGTGTGTGCGAAAGGTGTGAGAGGGAACACAATTACGTACGTGAAGTGAGGTGAGTTGAACGAAGGGCGTGAGGGGAGAGGCAGAGAGAAGTAACGCATGTAGCTGTGTGTTTCCGTGCACCTATGTATGTGTGTGTGTGTGTGGAGATGAGTGGAGGGAAGGAGAAGTGTTGTCTTTTTGACTGGCTGATGTTGTTTGATGGCAGGCAGAGACTTACTTCTTTTTCTTTTTTGTTTTTCTTTTACAGCGAGCGCAATCTTTGTTCAGCGCTGTCCCCCTCTCTCTTTTTCTTTGTGTGTGTGTTTCTTTAATTTTGCATATTCTTATTTGTGCAATCTTTTTGCGAAGGTTTTATAATAAGAAACTTTTGTCTCTCTTTTTTTTTTTCTCTCTCTCTCTCTGCCGGCATCTTCCTTCTTTTTTTTTTTTTTTAGAGGAGGGGGACATTATTGCGGGCACTCTCTTACTCTCACCCCCCAGTGTGTATGTTTTCAACTGTAGATCTATTCCTGCTGCCCCTATCATCCTTTCTTTTGTTTGTTTGTTTGGTTTTTGTCGGTTCATTTTTAAAAAGAAAATAGGGAGCTACGCACACCGAAAAGAAGTGGATACACTCATACAGAAAGATTTAGTGATTACGCAAAGGAGAAAAGAGAGAGAGGGAGAGAAGGAAGACACTGGAGTGCCTTGAAGTGCTTTCTCTCCTCCCCCCGTTCTGCTGACTCACTAAAACATTAGAAAAGCACATACATTTATATTTATATATATTTATAGAAACGCAGACACACGAAGAGCGTGGAATAGATGCAGATGCAGACAGTAGAGCTACCCACGTCCAATGATATGCCAGGCGTCAATGATATTCAACTGAAGGTGCGCACACTGGAAATTCTATGGCACTGCAACGAGCGCAACGAGGAGGCCGTGCAGTTTGGCATGCAAAGCAACGTTGTGGAGGGCATCACATCCATCGACTTCAATGCTCACAGCAACCGTCTCCTGACGACTGGCGGTGATATGTGCATTCGTATGTGGCAGGTGAGCAACAGCGCGATAGACAGCTGGCTCGCCAACGGTGCGAGTGACATGACTGCCTGCAGCCGCCACGTCTGCACTATGCGATCAGGCTCTATGCCGCTCACCGCGCGGTGGTCGCCACAGGGAGAGATGATTGCGTCCGCGCACTGCGAAGGACGGGTGTGCTTGTGGTGGCGTGAGCGTGGCAGCGGCGTCGTTGCAGCTGGGTCCTCTTCTCCAAGCACGTATGAAGGAGGCGCAGGGGACGCTGATGAGTTGGAGGAGGTGTGGAAGGACTACCGCCACCTTAGTGGTCACATGAACGACGTGTATGACCTCTGCTTTTCCGCAGACTCTCGATACCTTCTCACCGGTGCCAGCGATGGCAGTATCGTGATCCACGACCTTGAAGGCTCCACCTATCCTGTCCTGCAGCTGGCGGAGCTACACACGAAGTTCTGTCGTGGCGTTGCATGGGATCCGTGGGACCGATACGTCTCCACGTTTGGCTCCGAGCCGGCTCTTCAGTGCTTTACGCACGTACCTCGCAGAGAAGGGGCTGGGGGTGGTGGGTTTAGGCGCATGCATTTGGCAGGCCAACGTAAATGCCAGGGTGACTTTCTGAAGGAGTCTTGCGCCATGTCGTTCCGTCGCTTGAGTTGGTCCCCCGATGGCCTGCTGCTTGCAGTTCCGTATGGCAAGTATCGCCCTAGCAAGTCGAGGCAGCAGCAGCAGCAGCAGAAGAATAGCAGCACCGATGCAATCCTTAGCGCCATTGAGGCCAAGGAGAAGCAACAAGCACAACAGCAACAGCGGCAGTCGAATCCTGCCCAGGGGGAGGAGAAGCAGCAGAAGCAGCAGCAGCAGCAACAGGAAGATGCGACTAACAAGGAGGTAGCACGCGGGGAGGAGGAGGAGGATGAAGAGCAGGAAGATGATAGTGACCTGATGCACTGCATTAATATCTACGCACGAGGCTCCATTGACAAGATAGCCGCTCGACTTGCGATTCGTGGATTTAGTGAGGTGCGTGGGGTGCTCTGGGCTCCGTGTTTCTTCGAGCCTTACAGGGCCAATCACCAATCCGCTGTCCCAGCGGAAGCTGACGTCACTACGAATAAAAAGAAGACAGAGGCAACAACAGTGGAGGCAGAAGAGGACGGTGAGCTGAAACTCGTGCTAGCTGACGGTGAGCGTAGTAGCTCCAGCAAGGAGGAAGGAGCGCAAACAGATGGCCGTCTCTCTTCCTCAGCGGCTGCCGGTGCTACGGCGGCGGCTTCTGTCATCACGCCATCCACTACGGAGAGGCCTGAAGCATCAAGGCCGAACGCGAGCGGTGCATGGGGACCAAGTGACTACGTCATGGCTCTTGCGGCGTGGACCTCAGATGCAGTTATTGTCTACACTACAGCCAACGCTACACGCCACAGCGACTTCACCGACCTGCACGTGCGCAGCATCACAGACGTGGCGTGGAGTAGTGACGGTAAATATCTCTTTACAGCCTCGCTGGATGGCTACGTGTCTGTAATCTCTTTCGGTACCTCTCTCTCCGTCTCGCACCGCCTTCCCAATCCTTCAGCGTCTCCAGCGACGGCGACGCTACACCGGTTACTCTCTGACATGGGTGCGGCCGGATACGCCTTGGAGGCTCAAAGGAGCTCCAAGACTGCACAAGAGGCGGAGGATCGGCGAGCAAGCAGTAAGGCCAACACCCCTGGTGTTGTAGTCGTGGTGAAGAAGAAAAGGAAGGTGGAGAAGTCAGCGCCAGCAGCACCGCTAGAAGACGTTGATCTTCAGCAGCTTGAGGCACTCCTTCCTGACGTGTAAGCGAGGGGATAGAAAAGCCGCCGCGAAGAATGTTTTTTTTTTGTTTACTTCTTTCCTTCTCCACCGTTTGTAGTTAGGGATGAACACGTGAATAGGGCTCATGTCTACAACATACACACACGCGCGCGCAGAGAAGACGTGCTTATTTGAAAAAAGGCATATACACACATTTATATATATTCATAGACGAGCAAGCTCTTTTAACTCTACAACTATACACATCAATTTATTTGTTTGAAGGCCTCTCCGTAGCACGCGGAGATGAGAGATAAAGATGAATGAAATAATAGAAGCAAACGAGCCTTTAAAAAAAAAAAAAAGAGAATATGTCAAAAGAAGAAAGGAGGGGGATGAGATGCGGCCTTCTTTCATGTGCTGTCTCTGCATATGAGGTTACTTTTTCTTTCTCTATTTTTAGTGAGAGAAGATTTTGACGCTACGTACAACGACTTCGCGCCATGTGTATCAGTCGTTTTGTTCTCCGCTTTTAAGTATCGTCGCGTTCTTTATCCTGGTTACTTCCATTTTTTTTTTTTTTGCTTTACCTTCTTCATGATTGTGGTTGATTAGATTAAACGTGCAAGGAAAAAAAAAAAGAAGGAAAGAGATAAAGAAAAAAAAATAGCACGTCTTTGAATACATTTTATAAGCAAGAGGCAAGTGTGTGGTTTTTTTTTTTGGATAGTTGATAGACCACAGTAGAAGAAACTGTGAAGACAGAGAAAGAGAGAGATAGAAGGCCCCAGTAGCACATGAACTTCAAGCGTAAAGCCGATGGCACAGACGGTGCTGCTCCAGCTCCGGCTCCGGGGACACTGCACGCTGCCACCACTCCCGCACCCACTGGCTTCATGGCAACAGCACCAACCAACCCCACTCCGGCACCACCAGCCACAAATATGTTCGGTGGCGCTGCACCGACATCCACGCCAGCTGCCCCTGCTCCAGCCATCAGCAACCAACCACGAATGAACACCACCACTACCACCACAACCTTCACGAGCAACAACAACAGCAACGCAACTGCTGCTGGTGTCGTCAGGTCTACCGGCGATCCCACAGACGAGGTGCGTACGACGCTAGCGAACCTCACTGCTCGCGCGAAGCAGCTTGTTCTCGATGACACCGATCTCCGTGTGGTGCGCAATGGTCGCAGTCTCTATGAAATGTCTCGCAAGACCTCAGATGAAGCACGCCAGCGTATCAAGCAGTCTTCCACGATGGTGGAAGATGGGTTTAGTGGAGGTCACATTGCCTCTGCCGCGACACAGGCCTCTGTAGAACTTTTTATGGCGAAGCAGCTTGGCTTTGATATGCTAGAGCAGCAGCGGCTCCTGCAGCAGCTGCAGGCCAGTCAAGGACAGATGGCGGCCGACCTCAGCTCTGCGGATCCTGCCGCACTCGGGGGTCTTGGCGCCTATTACTCGCCCAGCGAGGGTGGCATTGGGGCCGGTGCGAGTCTGGGTACCGCAGCAGCAGGCAGCGAAGTGGATGCCGTTGTGGCTCGCTTGAAGGGAGACCACATTCTTCAGGCTCAGAATGCTGTGCACCAGCGAGAGAAGGATCAAATACGTGATCAGGAGTACGCCATCTTCAAGGCGGCATGGAATCAGTATCACGTGGGTATCGCTGATGACCTGGAGGGTCTTGCACTGCGCCGTGCAGGTGCCTCAGCGTCAGGGGCGGCCTGTGATCGCGGCGTCATGAGTGCCTCTGTGGCGACAGCCAGTGGAGCGGCGACAGACTTCATTGACAAAGCGAGGCCGTCCTCCACGGGTCTTGTCAGCCTTCTTGCGAGCGCATCGCCACTGGCGACGGAGATCAATCACAAGGCCGACGCGTTTGCCACCATCGTAAACTCCTACCTACCCACTCAGTGGATTTCCTACTTTACGTCCTACGTTACTGAGCAAGCGGTTCGCTCTGGCGACGAGCTCGCGGTGCTGTGGGCGACGACGGAGCAAATGTTGGAGCCCGTGCTGCGTAAAGGTTCCGCGGCGACGCCCATGTCGTACGTGGCCTCCAGCCGCTACGTGATGGAGCGTAAGGCATTCAGTCGCTTGCTGACCTCTACCATGCGTATTGACCCGTCTCGCTTCGACGAAGTGGCCGGTATGAACGCAACGCGCGTGCTCGAAATTATCGCTCGTGCGAGCGGAACCGCTAACGCGTGGGTGCACGCCTTCATGGCAATGCGTTCTGGCCGCTACGACGTGGCTGTGCTTGCGGCTCAGCAAATTGGCTCGGCTGCTCTTAGCGCGGCTCTGAAGAAGTACGCTGATGCCAGTCCCTCTGATCGCAATAGCACCCCAAGTGCGGTGGACCTGCAGGTGCTCTACGCTGAAGCCGCAACACGTGCAGACCCCTTCCGTCATGCCGTACTATTCCTTCTTTTGGTCGGCCGCACCGGCGAGAACTCGGAGGCTGCTGTGCAGGTACTCATGACCCTCAGCAACAGCGTCGCGACATCCCTTGAGGATGCGCTGTGGTTGCGCTTGGCGTGTGTACGCAGTGTGGACGAACTAGACGAAGGCATGTCATCTGGCTTGCGCGGTGCTCGTGGTGGAGCCAAGCATCCTATCACTGGTGGTGGAAAGGTGCAGAGCCTCGCGTATGTGCAGAAGGTGATCGTTGAGGATCTGCGCGACCTTGTCACAGTGACACATGGCAACATCCCACGCTTGGCCTCCTTCCTGCTACATGCTCTGCTGCCCTCTACGGGACTCAGACTGCTTTTGGAGAAGGACGCCACATATGTGGATGGCATTCACCTCGCACTGTGCTTCAACGCGTGCAACCTGTTGCAATCATCGGCGGCTGAGACTCCACTGGATCTTGCCCGACACCTTTCTCGGTATACGACGCTCGTCCTGATGGATGGAGGTCGCCGCAGTACACGCGCAGCCTCTGCGTACGCTGGGAACGCTGCGTTCAACTACTTCCACAAAACAGGCTTTGATGAAGCCTTCACGGAGCTGTGCCAGCGCGAGTCTGTCTGCGCTACGCTGCTGGGGCACTACGGCTACGCCATGGGCACGGGTGGGGACGCTCTCCTGCTGGTTGGTACCAACGCTGCCCCCACGGTGGTGAGTGCATCCAGCACTACCGGAGGAGGGAGCAGCGGCAGCAGTCCGCCTGTCTCTGAGGATCTCATGGTCGCCATCCGAAATGTAGCCGAGATGGCCGCATCGCGCAATAACGCACCAATGGCTATCCACGTCTTTCTGGTTCTCGCACACGCTGCGGCGGCGGCGGCAGCAGCGTCTGGAGCTTGCACGGGTGGCAAGGACGAAGAAACGATGAAGCGTGCTCTTCGCCGTGCTGTCCACGTGGCCTGTCCTGCCGCGGTTCAGGTCTTCCATCTTCCACCCCACACCAACTTCGTGGCATCTCTCTGTGGGCAGATGAGTCAACTGCGATCTGTGTTGCGGTCTCTAGTAGTGGACACTAGTGACATACTCAGCCACGCAGATGCAGAGACCTTTGAGGTGCTGACAATCATGGCGGATGCATTTATGGCGAACGCGACCGGCGACGCGGAGCAGACCGTCTCCCACTTCTTCAGGCTTCCCTTTGTACCGACGTCTGCCACTACGGCGGAGATGGACCGCTGCGTGCATGACTTCTGCTCTTCTTCCTCTCACTACGTGATAGCCGCGGGAAGTGCGATCATCCCCATCACCCTGCGCGCCACCAGCACGATGGTCCAGGCCTACTACGCGGAGTATCATAGAGCTCATGAAACGTCGAGGACAGCGGCGGCGGCGGCGCAGCGTGCCACAGCGCTGAAGCAGCACATGCAGACGGTGTGCGAGTGGGTGAAGAGGTGCTGTGCGCAGCCTGGCCCCGCGTACCGCGAGTGCCCGAAGGAAGTCGTTGACTTTGAACAGCGGTACTTACTCGCCTAGGGCCGCTGGTTGTTATACAGCGGAGAGGAGAAAGATGGTGCGGTGAAGACACTTTAAAAAAAAAATTGTACGATTAGGCAGGCGTGAGTGATTTAGATCGGCACATTAGTGAGGGGAGGACAGAGGGAGGGGAGAAAGGAAATGGGATACTTGTTAGCGGAGAGGAAGGAATATCTTTGTGTGGTCGTTGGGTCAATAGAAATGTGGTGGAGTCAATCGTCTTTTTTTATCTTTGGGGGGGGGGGGTCAAGTGAGGAAATGTGTGCATGGCCTGTCGCTCTGTTCTATTGGTTGCGTTCAATATGGATGGTGAACACATGAAAGAAAGCAAAGAAAAAAATAGTGGGGGAGTGAAGAAGCATAATTTTTCTTGTTTTTCTTGTTTTTTTTACAATGAATGCAAACAAAAAAAGGGACGGAAAACAAAAATGTCTCGGAGAGACGCAGAGAAAAACAAAGAAAAGGATGTTTGTGTTTTCTCCTCCTCCTCCTCACCTCCCCCTTTCTCGTTTTCCCGTAAGAAAGCAAAAACAAAAAGGAAGGGAGGCCCCTTTTTTAATGTGGAGGAGTAAGTGTGCGTGTTTCTCCCTTCTGGTGCCTAGTGCACAATAATATACAGCAGGAACACCAACAACAACAAAAGGCTGATGTATATGTATATGTATATTATCTATTGCCAATGAGTGCGCCAGAAAGGCTCTTTCTGGACAGACGCAAAGAACTATCAGCTTTCTTTGTTGCGTTTAACTTTCTCTCTCCAGGCCTCCATTGGCTGCCTTATATTTTTACTTGATATGCTCTCCCTTATATTTCTCTATATTGCTTCTTTCTACGCGTATTTTTCTTTCTTATTTATTGTTTGTTTGTTTGATACAAAGCGTCTTTTTGTTGTCACTAAATGCGTTTGAAGTGAAAGAATAAGAAGGCAATAAAACGAAAGCACTTGGCTCATTTTAATAATATTTAAAAAAGAAGGAGAAATGAAGAAGGGCACCATGAAAAAGTTTGATAGTGGCCTCCACAAGCGTCTTGTGTTGATGGCCACAGACTTTGCTCACCTCTATAGCCAGTTTACCTCACAGTATCCTGACCCTACTGACGTTTCCTTGGACGACTTCCAAGCCCTCTTTGACTGTTCACAGCTAGAGTACCTCCACTACGCTGGGGGCACGACTCTCACAGACCCTTTCCACTCTCACGTTGTGGAAGATGCTCTGCAGCTCAGTGCAACCTACCTAGCTCTTCCGAAGGAGCTCGTGCGACCTCACGTGCGCACCTTTGGTTTGCTGGTGGCACTGTTTATGTTTTCCACGCAGCCGCGGATGGAAATTGGAAAGGTGGGGCCTATGAAGCATGCCAAGGAGCAGGGAAGAGACGGAAATTTCACGGAGGCGAACGGCGAGCGCGAGGAAGAGGCTTCACATTTACTGGAAGAACCGTCGAGTGAGTCAGCGTGGCCCTTGCTGTCTACTTCATCATCGCCTCCACCAACGCCGGTGCGCATATCCCTCGGTAGTATTGAGTCCCTTCTCACGTGTGTCCGTGGCACTCCACAAACGAGCAGTAGCAATGGTACTCAGCAGCAGCAGCAGCAGGGCGATGGTTTGGATGGCAGTTTGAAGTTCTTTGCGGGTGCTTCCAGTCCTCTCTCTAAGGTGGAGCTAACAGCATTGCTAATGATGCACAAACATGGCGGGTGGAACATTCAGCCTTTTGATGATACGAGCGCGTACATGGGGGCTCTGCTTTGCGCTCATGACACGGTTAATGCTCCGCTACTGCGTGCGTCTCCTGCAGGAACGAAGGGAGGTGGTGGTGGTGGTGGTGTCAAGACAGCAGCAGCAGCCATGCCGCCACCTCAATGGGGTGTCTGGGGAGCAAAGCAAAAAGTAGCAAGTGGGAACAATAGGACCTATGACACAGATACCGTGGGGGCTCGTGGGCTGCTGGATGATCCCCAATTTAAGGCGAAGTTTGCGAGCTATGAGAACCTGATGCGACAGCTAGGCAGCACGGATAATACCTGAGTGAGACAGAAAGGGGGTATTTGCCTGAGGGAGGAAAAGAGGAATGCAGACAGAATGAGTGTGTGTTCTGTGCTGATTGGCAGCAAAACGAATTTTCTACAGCTTTATATACAAACGCACAAAAAATAGGCTTGATAACATAACAAGCTGCCTTGTTAACACATATATCTAGGTATTAAACATAGTGCTGTAGCCATGAATGATGTTTTCTTAAATCCCTTATTTTATTATGTATGGATGTACTGCTGTTAAATTATCTTTACTTTTTTTTTCTTTTCCATGGCCTAAAGTTTAATTTCTTCTCTTTAAAATAAGAAAAGCAGCCCCCCTCCCTTTACGTACGTATAGTATAGTATATATACATTCAATACCATCAAGTATCCTTTTATATCCAAAAACTGACTCACAAGATCGCATTTTTTTCATACAAGCTCTACTTTTTCCCCTTACATATTACCAACCAAAGCATCTCTTCAAAAGGGGGAAGGAGAATATATATACATATAAAGCATGTCCCACAATGAGCCCGCAAACGAAAAGCGCTCCGATCGTGAGAGAGATTGGGTCTATGACATTCCACAGAACGATGGAGTAGAGTATCTTGAGGACTGCAACAGCGAGGAGCCGATGCAAGACGCTGCCCCACAAAAGCAAATGAATGACCTCTCGTGCCTTGACGACATCGACGACAGCAGCCCTGAGGCACGCATTGCCCGCATGGATGCGGAGCGCGCCGCGCGTGTTGCCAGGAGAAGGAACTCCAACACATGCATTGGGCGAGCTCTCAACAAGGTAGTTCCTTATGGAGGCATTGTTTCCAGTGGCTTCAATCTTGCTAGCTCGTCCATCGGTGCTGGTATTATCGCCCTTCCATCTGCGTTTGAGACCTCCGGTATTGGCATGTCCTGCATCTACCTCGTCATCATCGGCATCCTCACCGTTTACTCCTACACACTCCTGGGTATTGCCGCTGAGAAGACTGGCTTGCGCAACTACGAACAAATCGTGCGCATGTTGATGGGAAAGGGTGCGGACTACTTCTTGGCCTTTTGCCTTTGGCTGCTCAGTTTCGGCGCTGAGGTCTCGTATGTCATTTCTCTCGGTGATATCATGACCGCCTTCCTTACCGACGCTCCCAATACCCCTAAATTCCTGCTCGAAAAATCTGGCCAGCGTCTGATCACGTCCATGATGTGGCTGGTGCTCATGCTGCCCCTCTGCCTGTTGCGAGAAATTAACTCTTTGCGCCACTTCTCCGTTGTTGCTATCTTCCTCATCATCTTCTTTGTGATCTGCATTATCATTCACAGCGCGATGAATGGCATACATGATCCAAATCGCGGCGAACTCGTGTACTTTCAGACTGGTAACAAGGCCATTCAAGGCTTGTCCATTTTTATGTTTGCCTTTCTCTCGCAGCTTAACTGCTATGAAGTCTACAACGAGATGTACAAGCCGAGCGTGCTGCGCCTGACACTTGGTGCAGGCCTGGGAACCTTCATCTGCTTTCTTCTCTACTTCCTTGCTGGTCTCTTTGGCTACTTGGACTTTGGCCCCGCCGTGGCTGACACGTCCGCCATGAAGATGTACAACCCCGTCAAGGATCCACTCATGGGTATCGGATACGTCGGCATCATGCTGAAGTTATGCGTGGGGTATGGCTTGCACATGATTCCCGTCCGTGAGGCCGTCTACCACGTTGCCCACATTCACTACCCTTCTCTTGCGTGGTGGCAGAATGCTGTGGTGTGCACCATTATGGCTTTCCTCTCCCTCATATGCGGTCTCTTTATTCCCCGAATTAATGTAGTGTTTGGCCTTGTTGGCGGATTCTCTGGCGGTTTCATCGGCTACGTCTTCCCCGCGCTCATGTACATGTACTCAGGCAACTGGACTCTTAAGACGGTCGGGTGGGCGAACTATTTGGGCACCTACTTCTTGTTAATTGCTGGTTGCATCGGTGTGGTATGGGGTACCGCGGCTGCCATTTATGGTGAAGTTATGGCTGACATTAGCTGAACAGCAAACTAATTATTCTGCTAGCTTTCTTTTCTTTTCATTTTTTTTCTGCTTTTTTTTTCTTTTTTTTCCCTTTCTCCCCCCATTATTTATTGCTCTGCCGCGTAAGTGTACATATATATAGATACATATTTGCATTTATATCTATATTTATATTTACTCATTGAAGACGTCACACAGGTTCAGTCAATAGAAACACAAGATGCTAAATATCTAAATGAACTTTCTTTTGTCTCCTTTAAGGATGAGTCGCAATTGCACTAGCTGTAAACATGGGGGTGCCTGTGTGTATTTATTCATTTTTATTTTACATGTTTCACTCCTATTGTTGCCAGTTTTGTGTGTTGATGCTTATTTATTTACTTTTTGCATATTTCTAATCTTTCTTTAGAAGAACAGAGGAAGCATCAATACGTTTATGTTTGTGTTTGTGTCTTAGCCCGTAACACACATTCATGTACATATATATATATATATATATATATATAGAGAGAGAGAGAGAGAGAGAGAGAGAGAGAGAGAGAGAGAGAGAGAGAAATATTAACAATCAATATACAGCAGCACAGGTGTCTATTTTTCTTCTCTTCTTCTTCTTTTCAGTTCATATTTATTGGCTTCTTTTTGAGTGTGCTGTGCTGACTTATTCTTTTCTTTTTAGTTGCAGCGTATATATATATGTATGTGTGTCTTTTTTTTCTCTTAAAGATTTTTTTTGTATCTCTATGTTGTAGATTTTTATTTCTTCCTTTTTTCTTTGCTGTTATTGTTTTGTTTTATCTTTTAAAAATAAAATTACTATAATTGATTTGAAGCAGCATGGACTTTTTCTTTCTTTCGCAATTGACATATTTCACTCCTTGACTGTAGTTGATTTTTCCTCAGCTTTTTCTTTGCACGTTAGTACTCAGCTGCTAAGCGCCATGTGAAGGTTTTGAAGCTTCGTGGTCACTTATCAATGAAGTTTCCGTCTCCTTTTTCTCTTTCTCTCTCTTGATACACCTGTTCGTACGCTTTGTAGTACGCTTGGCTATCAAGCAAGAAATAAATGCTGAATGTTCACCTTATTGTCGCTAGTTTATTTTTATTTTTTCTTCTGCCTTCTCCAATCAAAGCGTTACAAACATTTTGGTATGTATTGAGATGCAGTTAGTACTGCTACGTGTTGGTGATAAGAGGAGAGAGAGAGAGAGAGAGGGGGGCTATGCGTTATTGATTCTATTGTGCTCAATTTATATATCTGTGCTATTTTTACTAGTGTTTATTTTAGATTGTCCTTGAGTACGTGAAAAATGAGGTAGTGGCTCAATACATGCGTGCTGTTACACCTTTTCTTTTGCTTTGCAGGTTGTTGCTTTTAATGTGCTTTCGATGATTATATGCATACAGCATGGAACTTTTCTTTTTTTCTGAGCAATAAGCCAGTTGACGTGAAATATTTGTGCGCGCAAAGATGCCCAGAGGATACACATCAAGAAAGATACACTGACAGAAATGGGTCATGTGCGTTGTTGTTGTTTTTTTTCTTCCCCCCCCCTCCCAATTTAGCGTTCATTGATGCCTTTTTATTCTTAAAAAAAAACTCTCGCATAGAAGAACACGACAGCACATCTCACTTTTATGTTGTAACCCTTTTTTTCAGATATATGCATTTGTATCGGAGTCTGTTGTTGTGTGTGTGTGTGTGTTTACCTTTGTGTTATGGAATAAAAGGAAGATGTGAAGGGAGAGAACGGCATTTTTTTTTCTCTTAAATTGATGCACATCCCTCATGATGTTTTGGTTTGATTCTATTCGTTTTATAAGAAGGGCTTATTTGAAAAAAAAAAAATTGATAAGCAGGGATAAAACACACGTAAGTAATTTTATTTTTTAAAAAATCGTGTGTATAAAAAAAATAATGTGTATTTGTTTTTTTTATGTTCTTTTTTTTTTTTTGGTCTGCCTTCCAGGAAAGTAGTAGCACTATATATATTGCTCTTGTTGTTGTAATTTAGCATTTACTTACGTTAAGCGTCCAAGTCAAGGCAGGGAACAAAAAAAGTAGACTGGAGAATAACTTTCTTGAAGTAGTATAATGTGATGTGTGTAAACAGAGAGAGAGGGGGGGAGGGAGGGGGAGAAAGGTGAGAAAAAAGAAAATGAGAGCTTTCACTTCTATTTCTTTCTTTACTGCTCTTTTTTTTTCAGTATGAAGTCTACTTACGCTTTCGTGGTTGCATACTCGTCCTATAAAGCGAAAGGGAATTCTGAATGGTCACTTATATTCAAGTGAGCACTGTCATTCCTCTCTCGCTTTTTTTTTCCCCTCTCTCGCTGTGCGTGTATTATTTTTTTTTTATAGGAAGTTGTTTCACGGCAAAAATAGGATACTTTTAAATATATGTATATATTACGTATATGTTATTTTTTGTCTTTTTCTTTCTTTTTATTTCTCAATTCGGATTATTCTTGGATGCGTGTGCGTGTTTGTTTGTTTGTGTGTGCGTGCGCGCATCTGGGAAGCGACACACTGAATTTCTTCAAGAATGAACACCAATAATAACTATATATATATATATATATATTATTAAAAAAAAAAACGTTAGCAGCGCGCGGTGTTGGCGCAACTTTGCAAATGAGTTGTTCATTGTGTACCTACTGCTGCTGTTAGAACACATTTGCATCTCTCAGGTACCTGTCTTTCTTTTCTGTATGTTCCCCTTCCTCCTTCTTTCATGTATAATTCTTTTTTTTTTTTCTCTTTCCGCCTTTTTCGTTTATTTATTTATTTTATTCTTTTCTCCTATGCCGGCTCTCTTAGCGATCTTGCTAGATTCCTCCCTCGCTGTTACTTTACAAAGAAGGAAAAGAAAGGAAAAGTGGGAGAGGGGGAAACATGCGAAACCTTTTCCGCTCTCAATCTCGCGCTCTCCGGCATGCCCGCACCATCTCCCAGCGATGGTTCTCCAGCTCTAGCCGTGCAACCCGCGGTGAGGTTGCCACTGAGGCTCGCAGTACCATGTCCTACACAGGCACCACCAGCAGCGGTCTCATAGATGTGCTGGGGTCCAAGGGCGTATCTGCGTCGCTAGCATCAGCAGCATCAGCAGCATCAACCACAAAAAGAGGGCTCTCTAGTTCAGATCATGCACCAGCTCGCTATGCGGTGCAAGAGGCAGTGCTTGGGCGACTGGAAACAACGGAAGCGAGCCCTAGTCTTGCTGCTGCTGATGGTGATGAAGGCATTATTAGCACTAAGAAAGGAGACGATGTACCCCATGTGAGTAGTGGATCTGCGCTATACAAGGTGCACATTGCTGATAAGCACGGAATGCCAGCCGATCTCCCGCGCGGTGCCCCCCAGACATTTGAGGACCTTCTCGCCATGTGCCCAACGATTCTGCAAGAACAGCTGCGCACCCTCATCACATCCAAGCACTTTACCTCTCTCACTCCAGTGCAGCAGGCCGCCATTTCCTTTGCGCTAGAGTACAGAGATCTTCTATGCATTGCCCCCACCGCTACGGGCAAGACACTCGCTTATGTGATTCCGACCATGTTGCGCTTGCTGCTGGATGATACGTTGGGCGACAGGAGAAAGCGAGGGACAGCGGGCAGCGCGGCGGATGGTGACGGCGGCGCAGACATCTCGCGTGGTGACGTGGAGGCACTGCTGCAGGACAAGATAAAGAAGGGCGAGGTATGCCGCTACTGCGAGCTCAGTATTGCTGAAAACCGTGTGTGCCCCATGACGGGCACGTTGCACCCGCCACCGCCAGGGGCTCTAGAGACTGCGCTTAACAGCAAAGAGAGGCGAGCCACGCGGATTGACGAGCTTTCGGCAACTGCGCAGCCTCGCGCGCTGATTCTTGTGCCCACCGCTCAGCTCGCGGAGCAGACGCACCGCATCTGCCGCCGCCTTCATTGCGACTACACGATTCGATGCATGGTGCGAGCCGCCAGTGCGGAGGAGCAGCGACGCCACCTGCGCGCGCTTGAAGGGGTGGATGTGCTCGTTAGTACCCCAGAGACTATTCTTCCTGCTCTTCTCAAGGGGAAACTATCACTGAAGAAAGTCAAGACGCTCGTGCTGGACGAAGTCGACGACATTGTATCTGTGAATCACTTCGAGAAACTCAAGATTATTCTTGGAGCCCTCCCCAAGGGACACGGCCGAGCTCAGCGGCTGCTCTTTGGGGCCTCTCTTCCGCCAGTGGCGTATGAGATGATCAAGCATCACATGCTTCTTCCCTCGCATCGCTTTGTGCTCGCAGATATCAAAACCGACCACCTGGGTCACCCAGTCACAGCGCTTGCAGACGCCCCCAAGACTGGCGGCGGAGCCCTCATGACGAGCGCGGGGACCACCAAACATGTTGTTTTCATGCTCGGTCGCGTAGAGAAGGTGCACAAGCTCGCGTGGCTCTATGAAACAGGGAAACTGACAGCAGATCAGCGCACTCTCATCTTCTGCAACTCACGCCACAACGTCGCCTTTGTGCGTGACAAACTCACGGAAATGGTACCCGGACTTCACGTCACCACTCTCACCTCTCGCTCCTCCGCCACCGCGCGTGAGGGAGTGATGAAGAAGTTCACCACAGGCGTCTCCACGTGTCTTGTGTGCACAGATATATTGAGTCGAGGTATTGACTTTCACAACGTTGTGTATGTCGTGCATTACGACATGCCGACCGACATGGACACCTGGATCCACCGTTGCGGGCGCTGCGGCCGCAACGGTATGCAAGGCTATTCCTACACGTTCTTCCAGCCAGAAAACGCAAAGATATCGAAGCCACTTGTAGCGCACCTGCGGCAGACGAAGCAACTCATTCCGCCAAAGCTGCAAGAGTACGCGCGGCAGTCCTTTGTGGACGTCTTTAAAAGCTCTCTCTTTCATAGTCCAACACGTCCATACAGAAAGGACGACCCACAAAATGTGACACCGGTGCTCTCGCGCGGAACGCCACGGTTTCCTGACTATCGTCAAGAGAGCATTAATAAGCATTTTCGTCCGCTGTAGATGAGGAGGGGGATAAAAGGGGGGGAGATGGTGGTTGGTTGGGGTGTATAAGCAAGCGCTTGTATCTGCTTCTTTTAAGGCAACGGAGAGGCTGGAGCAATTTTCATTTTTTTAAAAAAAAGAACTTTTTCATTACGATTAACACGCGAACTGATGCGATTAACTGAGATACATCTTACAGATATTTGGAATAAATATAGACTTGTTTGTAGGTCCAACTGTGGTCTCGTGCGCGATTCGATGCACGTGATTGACCTTTGTCTTCCAATGTTGCTCTTTGTTTGTTTTTGTTTTTTTGATAATCAGAGCTGCTATTTTCTTTTGACTTCTGAAAGCTCAACTCACAACTAACGGACACAAAAGTACAACTTGTGCCTGCATATATTGAGAAAAAACGTAGAAGGACTTCAGTCACATTTTTTTTTGCTATTTTTGCTATTATTATTATTATTATTACTGTTTTCACCTCGTATAGAGGCAACACACTATTAGTTTTTTTTTTAAAAAAAAAAAGAAATCTACTGACAACAAAGGTCATTTAAACATTTATATATACTTTATTTATCAGGCATATATCAGATGGAAAAGACTGCACCATCGTCGCGCTCTCTGCGGCCGAGCCTGACTTCTGTTCTCACACACGCACTCATCTATCTTACTCGCTGCGGCACCCTCGCGGCTCTTGCTGCACTACTCGTTGTGGAGCCTCTGTATACCAAGTGGTACCTTCAACTCCCCTTCATCCAGTCTCTTGGTAAGATTGGTTTTTTTGTTTTTACATTTGCGATTGTCTGCCATGCTCTGCCGTGGGCATGCTTCAATGGCTTCTACATGTTCTGCGAAAGCCTAAATCCGGTCTGGGGAACCAACCCACTTAAGCGTCTCTCGCTCTTCGCTGCATTTGGCAGGTACATGGCTCAGTTCAAGCTGCCTCGGCAGACAGTGCAGCTCCCGAGCAAGGAACTCCTCACACGAACCGTCGCGGCGGCTGCCTTCGATCAGTATCTTGTCGTGCCCTTTATACTTTATATGATGGCTAAACACCTGGTTCATCTGGACGAGCTACCTCCTCGAGGCACCCCGATACTTGGCTTCAGTCCGTCCGACATAGACGCCTACAAGGCTGGAGAAAACTTGTCAAAATTTGGTAGCGCATTTGCAATGCTGGCACTGCACTTTATGACTGCTGACTTGGTAAATGAGGTTGGATTTTTTCTCGCGCACGGTGCTCTGCACTCACACCCTACGCTGTACCGAGTGTTCCACAAGAAGCACCACGAGTATAAAGGGACGGTGAGCATCAGCGCGGAGTACGCGACGCCACTGGAAGAGATTGCAGCGAACTTAGCACCGTCTGTGGGTTACTTTGCGTTTTTCTTTATGTACTTCACCAATGGCCATCACAGCACCTTTGTCCAGACAGCACGGTCGTGGCCAGTGTTCATCACATGGATATGGGCCAGGCTCTGGGAGACGTTCGAGTCGCATTCTGGCTACTGCTTTGCGGATACTTTGTTAGGTAAGTTGGGGTTCCTGCACGGCCACCGTACCCGCTTTCACGATTTCCATCACACCCACAACGTGGGCAACTATGGTGCAGGTATCCTCATGGATGGCCTCTTCGGCACGATGGATTCGTATCTTCGTCACCGCCGTGAGGAGAGGCACAAGGGGACGAAAGAGTCTAGCACTTCTGCTGCGTTGCGCAAGTCAAAGTGATGAAAGGAGAGGGAGGGGAGAAAAAAAAAAGCACGAAAAATGTAAACACGCGTAACTTTTTTTTTATATCGCAGAAGAAGGAAAAAAAAAAGACAAGAAAGGGGGGAGGCGGTGTGATATATATGCTGAGCACGCACATTTGTACACATGCAACATAGATCACATATATGTTAATGCTAGCGGTAATAGCTCTCCCTCTTCATTATTGCTATTATCTTTTTTGAACTCTTATCAGTTAGCTCGCAACTGAGCTTTTGAGTCGCCACTCACTGGTTTATTGGTCTCTGCGCACTTTTTTTTTTTGTTACTTGTGTTGACATGTTGTTGTTTTACGTTTCGCTATTTTCTCCTTATGTGCATATATATTCATTCCTCGGTGTCATATCATCTCAACCTCTAGATAAAGCAGGTGCACGTGTGAGGTAGAGAAAGAGTTGATGCTCCTTTATGGAGAACATTTTCTTTCCTTCATCGTTGCTCAAGCAACGTGCGCATCTAGGTTGTGTGCGATGAAAACTGCACACAAGGAAAATGTACAAGTGCTGAAAGCAAGAAAAAAAATTCAATTAACACCTTCACTTTTGGGGGCATTGTTACTCTGTGGTTCATATGTAGAAATTTCTACATGCTTTAAAACTGATCTTTTTCTTTATCTCTCTTTCTCTTTTTGCTTCTTCCATAAGCACATTACGTAGATTGTGTGTCTGTGTGTCTGTGTGTTCACCATCATGAGCACCTCTCCATCCTCCCTTATCCATTCAGGCAACAACGATGCCGCCGATGTCATGAATGCTAGCGGTCCTATTGGCATCTCTACTCAAGGCCGGATATCTCTTAGGAAACAGGTAGATCTGGACAAGTCTCTCCCCCCGCAGCCAAGCGCAGCCCGCAAGCGGCTCATGGACATCCATGTCACTGCCTACCCAGGCATCATCAACGCGGATCTCCTCCCTGAGCGCGCACTGGCTGCGGAGGACTTCACCGAGATTGACCCTCTGTCTTATCGCAAGGGCCTTACCGTGAAGAACCAGAACGCCGAGTCGAGCTCTCTTGCCACGGCGGAAGATGCCGAAGCACCACTCATCATGATGACAACGTCGCAGATGGCCTCCAAGATGATGCAGCTGGGCATGGAACTCCGAAAGAAGCAATCACCTGATATGTCTGCCATTGAGCCCCGGGGGTACCGCAAGCGCGACCTCGCTCCACCGTTTGACGAACGCTCTACGTACCGCCTGGACTACTGCCAGGAAGCAGACAGAATTGACGTCGCCAGGCGCCGGCGCACGCTTCTCAAGAACTACCGCAACACGTGGGATGAGACGGAGAAGGACGACATTGATGGATCGATGAAGTACCCGTACTTAACGCTGCCAGAGTCACAGTGCAAGAATCAACCCACTATGTACAGGCGTGATTACAATCCAGAGGCTGATCGCCAGGACTTCCGCACGCTCTCACACAAAACCAACCTCTCAGACCTGGGCACCAGCTTTGCCTATTCCGCGTATTGCGTTGACGACTCCAGGCGTCGCATCCCCTTCAACGCCTCCATTGCCTCCCTGCGCGACCCCCACAGCGTGCTGGAGAAAACTATCAGCCCCCGTGACTCCTTCTTGGACAAGACACTTGGCACCACCAATGGTAGCGCGAGCAGGGGCAGCATCACTCGTGCAGAGTTAGATGAGCTGAGAGCACAAAGACGAGCAACGGTGCGCCGCTCCATTGAGAAGAAGACTCAGCCAGTGCCGACGGCGGAGGAGATTGCGCAGAATGCGAATGGTTCTATTGTTATTCCGGGTATGAGCGGAGCTGGCTACCGGCGCGCGCCGGTTGGTGATAATGAGTACGTCTACCTCCCTCGAGATCACTTCTGCCACGGCTCGACAGATGAGTTCTAATCAGAGGTAAAAAAAAGGAAAAGAAAGAAAAAAAGGAAAGGAGAAGAAGGGGGGGAGGAAGGGAGCATATATAGCAGCGTAAGGCGCCCAATACGCATTTCTCTCTCTCTCTCTTTTTATATATATGTTTTACTCTGGGAATGCAAGCATGCCTTCTTGTTGGTTGTTAAAGTGAATGAGAGGAGGAAAGGAGGCAGTGATGCGAAGGAGTGACGGTTATTCTTTTTCTTTTTCCTTACACTTTTTTTTTCTTTTTCGGTATTTTACTACTGCATTGATTGGACGGTTGGTAGGGTATTTTGTTGTTAGATATATATACTTTTCATTATGTTATTGTTATCAATTCATGTACAAGAGTCATCTTTATACATTGGAGACATGCTGTCAAATTCTCTTAATTGAAGCTGCATCTTTTCTGTCTCTTTCCCCTTCTATCTCTCCCTTCCCCCCCCCCCTCTTTTCACATCTTTGAATATTCTCTACTTTCCATACCGTACATATGATGCTTTGCTATATGTTGCTCTCCAACACACCTGCTGAGTACAAGCCGCGCTTGCTTTTAGAAAGGCCTTATTGCTCATCATATGTGTTGCTAGTGGGAGACAAGAACATGAGGAAACAAGAACGAGATGGAAACGAAAAATAGAGGAAAAGAATGAATCCTGAAAGCGGAAAGAGAAGGTAGTGGTAGCATGTAGAAAAACAAAAAAGCGATTGCAATGCATACATATACGTGTAGTGCGGCGTATTTGACCTGGAATCCTGTCTATGCCCAAGGCATAGATTTCTGTATTTTCTTCTATACTTGTCTTAACTTTTCAACTCCTTGGCCGTAGGTGTGCGTGTGCGTATGCGCATTTTTTTTTTGCTTTGTGTTTTGCATATTGGTATGCTTGCGCGGAGACGACGTACAACATACTCTGGTTTGTTGTGTCTTTTCCCTTACCCTATTTTTTTGCGTTTCAATCTCTCATATAAATATACTTTCTTGTCATCTTTTTTTTCCTCACTTTTTTTTTGTCAGCGGAGCGCACTCCTCAAGGTATAATAGGAATAGGACGTTGAGAGAAGAAGAAACAAAGCACTCCTCTTTTTTTTTTAGCTTCAAAGTACTCAAAGGCCTCATTGAAACACTAGGTGGGCAATAGAGAAAGAAAACAAACACACTTGATAGTACACATACGCGTAATACATATATTGATCGTTTGATTGATTTAACATTATGTTGATGTCTAACATAGAACAGGAATGGCAGACACCGCGAGGCTGCTTCTTGGCCAGCTGTACTCCTGAGATGTCGGACGACCCCGACCTCCGCATGCGTCTTTACAAGCACGCGTCGTTGCTGTTCAACACATCGCACAGTAGCGAGGCTGTCTCAGACGATACTCGCATGTTGGAGGTGGATGTCCTTCTGAAAGGGGTGCAAGATCCTTGGTCGAGCGTACGTCAGGTGTGCGTGAAGGGTCTGGGGAAGCTTGTGCTTCGCATTGTTATCGAAACACAGCATAAGTTTAGCAGCGAGGCTCATCTCCCTGAGCAGCAGCAGCATGGTCCTATTAAGAAGAGCAGCAATCTTATCCAGGGATCTAGTTCAAATTTGGTGGGAGGCAGAGCGCGGCATCAAACACCACGTGCATGCACCGGCACGCGTGCTAAGATGACCCACCACGTGGAAGTGAACGTCACACTGCAGCAGCAGTCACTTGTGTCATCAGTCGCGCAATTCGTCCATGTACTCAACAGCAAGTTGCTATGGCGGTGGCACAGAGCCTCCCTATGGTACCAGCGTGCCGGTCTTCTCGCGATCTGGCAGCACCTCCTTCCTGTTCTTTCCAACGCTGATCAAGCCACATTCAGTACTAGTCACAATTGTCATTGTAGTAGCGTGGAGGAGGAGAACATGTGGCGGGAACTGCTGCTCACAGTGGTTCTCCCTACGCTCAGCGATCCTTTAGTGCCTCTCCGCGAGGCTGCAGCGGAACTACTTTCCTCCATCGCTTCTCGCAGCTCTATGCTTGCGTCGTACGCAGCGGGGCATGTGCTTGGGGTCTTGCAAGGCATCGCCAAGGAAGCGGGCTGCAAAATGTCAGGACCGCTGTTTGGGCCTCAATATGGCAAAGAGCAAGGCAGCAACGGCGCTCTGCCGTCATCGCCACTGGGAAGAGCCGCGGAGGCCGCTGCCTACGCAGCAGAAGGTAATCTGCTCGCTCTCATTGCTCTCTCATACTGTGGAGCGCTCTGTATGACCGAGGCGCCTGCGCTGGAACTCCTCATGAGCCTCGCTTCGTATCCTGCCTCAAGCGTGCGCCAGCGAGTCGCAGAAGCACTCCAGCAGCCCTCCGATGAGCTCTTTGTGCTGCTGCTTGTCACGCTTGCAGAGACAGGCAACGCGGCGCAGGGGCCTCTCGCAACCTCCTGGCAGCAAGAGGAAACGCTGCTCATGGCACTGCAGCGGCACCTCATGGTGTATCTTGCCAAGGACAAGGACTTTAGCCTTGATCTTTCTGTCATGCTGGGCAAGGTTCAATTTGTTGTGCCACATCCACCATCTATGGTCAATGCTGTAGCGGAAGACGAGGCCCTGCATTGTCTACCTCCGACAAACAGTTATCATCACAAGTCCGAGGCAGCAGGGTTACTGAGCAGATGCCTCGCTGCTTTGATGGCAGCTTCGCGGTCGAGTCGCTTTGAGGTGTCTCGGATGGGCAAGCAAGTAGTTCCTTTGCTTCTGCAGCTGTGGGTGAGGTACGCTCCATGTGTCAGCGAGGTGTGCCAGGCTTGCACAGAGTTGGTGCTTGCTAGCCGTAGGCGGGAGCTACAAGACACGAAGAATACACTACAGCAGCAACAGCCCAGTCAAAGGGAATCCTCTCGCTGTAGTGAGGAAAGCGCTGCGTGGCTGCTGCCGATGCTGTGGTGGTACGTCGTGGTGCGTCACACCACAAATGGGAGGGATTCAGTTGTCAATGATATAGAGGAGGCTGTCAAGACCCTGGCAACCGTGGAGGTGCTTACTGCGTGTTGCAATGGCGTGCAAGATAGCGGGGCAACCAACCAAGAAACTTCTGAGTCACAATGTCGTGGCGATGGTGATGATGTGGGTAGACAGGTGCTGGCTTCTACACTGCTCATCATCTCGGCATACTTCACCACGCAGTGCGAGCCCAAGTGTGTGGACAAGTTTGACACTGACCTGCGGCTCTGGCGCACCATACTGACGCGTGTCAAACACGGACTTCACTACGGTCTTGATTGCGTCCCAGCGATGACCACCATCGCCGGCCGGTCCGTGAAGCACGTGGTCCCCTTATGGACAGGTGCCCTATCAGGTGTGATGACCCATCAGCAGTGCATTCTGCTTGCCATGACGCGCGCAGCAATGGCTTCTGAGGACGCTACGACGATGAAGTCGGTGCGCACCGGGCAACGAAAGGTGAGTAGCGGCGACACCAGCATGCCCACTCTCTCCAGCCCCTCCCCCTCTGTGCTGAGGCCGTTCCCATTTGTCTACAGCAGCACCTTTGCTGCCCCTGCCATGCTAGATGGAGGGGAGGATGTCATGCTGGGGTACACGTGGATGAGAGCGTTCTTCCCCACTGCACGCGACGTTCCGGCTCGCGTGATACCAGCATGCTCTCCCCCTTCCTGTACGCCATCGTCAGAGCAGCAAGTGGATGCAGAGGAGGCCGTGCGTCAGGACGTTCTGCTAGGGCTGTACAAGCAGGCAGGAGCTGAGCCGGCGGTCTTGCACGAAGCAAGGGCTCTTCTCTTGGCTCTTGCTTCGGACCCCACTTGTGTGCTTGACTGGAGCGTCGCCACGGCCACAGCAACTGTGGACCGCCTTGACACACTATGTGCTAGCTGGCCACAGCGCTGCGCCGGTGCTGGAGTCTATGCTGAGGACGCGGCGCCAGAGGCGGAGAAGGAGGAACAGAGCTCCAGCAGTGACTGGGACGACGACGACGGCGCGAATGTCGATGACGATGTAGTTCAGGGCATTTCAATTGACGCGGAGTTTCACGAAGCACGAAGGCTTATGACTCGCCTGCTAGAATGCGGGCGGCGCACCAGTGCGGGGGAGCTTATTGCTGCCGTCGCTGAGCAATACCGTGGGAAGCTAAAGCTGCTCCTCCAATAAACCTGAGGAGAACGCCGCCACGCATATCTTTTTCTTCCCCTCGGCCCTCTCCCTTTCTCTCTCTTTCTCTGAGCCACTTTTTAATGTTTATCTGCTCGCTCGATCACGAGTTGGATCAATTATATCCCGACGGTAGAGGCAAAGCCCCCCCCCCCCAACGTATTGCTAGGTGTGCGAGAAATCCTCTTCTAGCTCCCTGTATGTTCCCGTATGCATGTTTTAGGGTGATGTTTATGCATGTGTTGTCATGTGCATTGCTTTGCACGGATTTCCGTNAGCGACAAGTTATGGTGTCAATCCTTTAGAAACGCAACCACCGTTGTACAACGGTCATTCCCCGTTCGTTTTCTTTTTTCTTTCTTGCCATACCACCATATCGCCTTCAAACTTCTAATGAATGTCTACTCTTCTCTTCGTATCTTTTCTCTTTTTATGTTTATCATTGCTTTTTTTCCATATACTTAATATAGTCGCGCTTTTTCGTTTGGATTCAAAGTTGCACTTGCTCGTTCGTAGTACTAGAATTCTTGTATACGCAGATAAAGAGCAAAAATTCTACTCCTACTACCTTTCTATTTTTTTTTTTATTCATTTGAATTTCTCATCACTGTTTCTTTTCTACCCCACTCTGATTCTTCTATATTCCTCTCTCTAGGAATATATATATGAGTTAGATCGTCCACTTCTTGAGTATCTTTTTGCGAATTATAGTACTTATTTTTTGCCTTCCGTACAGAAATCAACAATCGCGACTGATTTCATTTTGCCGTTGATAAGCGCAAATAAATAAAATATTTTCGTTTCTTATTCGTTACTATCATTTGGATTTCTCTTCTCTATTAAACTTTTTGCTTTTCTCCCACCAGTATACGATAAGCATGAACGCTGAGGCTTTGGAAAAGGTGTGCCCCGGGATCGTGA